>APFE031446369.1:50595-113501 GCA_000404065.3 Pinus taeda | reverse complement strand
CTTTTTGACTCCTTAAAAGAAAAGTTCCATCTAAGCACTTGTCACTTTAGGCTCATTAAAAAATCGAAGGAGACTAGAGTCACCTTTAGCTTTTTCTCGACTCTTAAAAATTGAAAAAGCAAGTTGTGTCAAAGCATCATAAAATTTATTTAATTTGGAATAACATCCTTGTTCCTTTGTTAATCTTAGGTTGAGGTAATGGGGTCCACCAATCAAGGATTTCCCCTTGGGGGGAATCCTAGTCCTTTCTCTTCTTGGGGAGATATTGGTGCTCCATATATGGCTATATTGTCCCTTCCAGGAATCACAATTGGCCAACTGGTATGGCTATTCTAAACCTATGTCATTCAAAACATTGTAATTCCTCAACAATCGAATCAACAACTAGATGATATTGGAGTTTCTCCCTCACCTTCTACTTCATTTGTTTCTCCCTCTCCTTCTTCCTCTTCGCTTGGTGAAACTAGTGATACCAAAAACCAAGTAACTGATAAGAAGAAGAAAGGGAAGGAGAAGAAGAAGAAGAAGCCAGTCAAGCAAGGGGGCAACGATGAATCATCTAATGAAAATCCACACATTAAATCTCCTAAATATCCTTGTCTATTGTGCAAAGGAAACAATTTCAATCAAGATTGTCCTTACATTCCATGAATCTTGAGAGAATGGTCTCCCCGTGTGCACCATCCGGTGTCATCAACCTCTGGAAATCATGTTGACAACGCATCATCGACTAGTGAAAATGAAGTTCCTATACAGAAATTAAAGGTCAAAATTCCATGTCAATTTTACGATGAAGACCATCACCTTCACCAATGTCCTTTTCTGGATGACGCCAAGAGAATCTTACTTAATTGTCCTGCTTCATCGCAGCGGCTTCCACCTGGATACAAGAAACTCTTACCAAGTCCATCGCTAGTTGAAAATTTGACTGACATACCTTAGTTGTTGGTCGAAAACCCTATCATTGAAGTTAAACACTCTGAGTCCATATCGGAACAAATTCAAAAGGTCAGGATGGCAGTCGACCTAGTCTTGCCTTCAGAAGGTCCAGCTTCAGATGATACGGTTTTTAAAGAGAATGAGAACAACACCGTTCAAATTCCTTTTGTTAAAACATAGTCTGATGAACATGGTGGCAATCTACCCATTCCTTTACCACAAGATGGAAGTTACCCATTTCGAGAGATTCATCTGGTTGTTTATTCGGTCCCTCCTCCAAGCAATCTAGTTGTTTCCTTCAATTGGAATCTACTAGCAAGACCTTGCCTTCCATCTAATGTACCATTCCAAATCATAGTACAATTTTACAAAATGATCATGTCTGGCACTATCATAGATGAAGGGGCTTCCTGAGTATCCTTTCCTCAACTGCTTGGAAAGTGCTTGGTTCGCCATCGCTTCTGCCTGAGAATCGAAATTGGTTAGCCTTCAACAAAGGAACCAATCAACCATTAGGGATCCTTCCAAATTTTCCTATAACTTTGGGAAGGAAAAACATTCATTTGAATGGGATGGTAGTCCAAGGGCCACTAGATTATAATCTACTCCTTGGGCGTGACTATGTTTACAACATAGGAGCTATTGTTTCCACACTCTTTCGAGTGATGTGTTTCCCGTATGAAGGCAGAATGGTGCCGCTTGTCGACCAGCTTTCATTTCCCACTTCGAACACAGTTATGAGTCAAATGCCATCCCTAAATGGTCTCTTTGCATCAAGAATGTCTCTTCAACCTCCAGTTCATCTACCTAATTACTGTGAGTAATTCGGTGAATGTAGCGAAGCTTAGGGGGCATGCACCTCGGTATACCATCAAGTATATATTGGGAGACCACAATAGGATGATATTCTTTATCGTTAGGATGCCATGTTACCCACCCTATCAATCGTAATGCACTGAATGCAACATTCGGGAAGATTGACTGTTGTACGTAAATTCCTTAGTAATTTCTCTTTAATTTACCCCCAAGGTGTATATTGTAGTTTTGCGATTGGTTTGGTAATCCCTCTTTCTAGATTTCTAGAGTAGTCACTTTCGTTCCATTTTGACTCGTTAAAAGAAAAGGTCCATCTCAGCACATGTCACTTTAGGCTCATTAAAAAATCAAAGGTGACTAGAGTCAACTTTAGCTTTTTCTCGACTCTTAAAAATTGAAAAAGCAAGTTGTGTCAAAGCATCATAAAATTTATTTAATTTGGAATAACATCCATGTTCCTTCGTTAATCTTAGGTTGAGGTAATGGAGTCCACCAATCAAGGATTTCCCCTTGGGGGGAATCCTAGTCCTTTCTCTTCTTGGGGAGATATTGGTGCTCCATATATGTCTACATTGTCCCTTCCAAGAATCACAATTGGCCTGCTGGTATGGCTGTTCTAAACCTATGTCATTCAAAACACCGTAATTCCTCAGCAATCGAATCAACAACTAGATGATATTGGAGTTGCTCCCTTACCTTCTACTTCATTTGTTTCTCCCTCTCCTTCTTCCTCTTCGCTTGGTGAAACTAGTGATACCAAAATCCAAGTAACTAATAAGAAGAAGAAAGGGAAGGATAAGAAGAAGAAGAATCCAGTCAAGCAAGGAGGCAATAATGAATCATCTAATGAAAATCCACACATTAAATCTCCTAAATATCCTTGTCTAATGTGCAAAGGAAACAATTTCAATCAATATTGTCCTTACATTCCACAAATCTTGAGAGAATGGTCTCTCCGTGTGCACCATCTGGTGTCATCAACCTCTGGCAATCATGTTGACAATGCACCATCGACTAGTGAAAATGAAGTTCCTAGACAGAAAGTAAAGGTCAAAATTCCATGCCAATTATGTGATGAAGACCATCACCTTCACCAATGTCCTTTTCTGGATGAGGCCAAGAGAATCTTACATAACCGTCTTGCTTCATCGTAGCGGATTCCGCCTGGATACAAGAAACTCTTACCAAGTCCATCGCTAGTTGAAAATTCGACTGACATACCTTAGTTGTTGGTCAAAATGCCTATCATTGAAGATAAACCCTCTGAGTCCATACCGAACCAAAGTCAACAGGTCAGGATGGCAGTCGACCTAGTCTTGCCTTCAGAAGGTCCACATTCAGATGATACGGTTTCTAAAGAGAATGAGAACAACAACGTTCAAATGCCTTTTGTTAGCACATAGTCTGATGAACATGGTGGAAATCTACCCATTCCTTTACCACAAGATGGAAGTTACCCATTTCGAGAGATTCATCCGGCTGTTTATTCGGTCCCTCCTCTAAGCAGTCTAGTTGTTTCCTTCGATTGGAATCTACTAGTGTGACCCCGCCTTCCATCTAATGTACCTTTCCAAATCATAGTACAATTTTACAAAATGATCATGTCTGGCACTATCATAGATGAAGGGGCTTCCATGAGTATCCTTTCCTCAACTGCTTGGAAAGTTCTTGGTTCGCCATCACTTCTGCCTGAGAATCGAAATTTGTCAGGCTTCAACAAAGGAACCCGTCGACCATTAGGGATCCTTCCAAATTTGCCTATAAATTTGGGAAGGAAAACCATTCATTTGAACGGGATGGTAGTCCAAGGGCCACTAGATTATAATCTACTCCTTGGGCGTGACTATGTTTACAACATAGGAGCTATTGTTTCCACACTCTTTCGAGTGATGTGTTTCTCGTATGAACGCAGAATGGTGCAGCTTGTCGACCAGCTTTCATTTCCCACTTCGAACACAGTTATGAGTCAAATGCCATCCCTAAATGGTCTCTTTGCATCAAGAATGTCTCTTCAACCTCCAGTTCATCCACCTAATTACCGTGAGTAATTCGGTGAATGTAATGAAGCTTAGGGTGCATGCACCCCGGTTTGCTTCGGCAGCCGAACCCAGATGAAAAAACAGATTTCCTTTGTAGGTTATATGACTATTCTGAAACACCATTTATGTGTAGGATATGGGATCAGTCTGGAACATTTATCTCCTCATACATTATGTGATTGGAAGCTCACACCATTCACCTTTGTCATGAGCAATGTTACCGCAGGGTTCAAACTCATTAAAAAATAAACCTGCCACTGAGAATAGTTTCTAAAGATTCAAGCTCATTAAAAATGAATCCACCCTCGGTAAATAACCTTTGTGATCGCATTTCTATCAGCCTTTTGAGCCTTGGTTGTGTTCTTACCATCACCTCAATTCTTTTGGCCGATCATATGCCTCCACTTGATTGTTTACCCTTTTGAGGAACAGTTGCGATGAGTGATTCTACAGCTACCCTCGTTACACTGTCGTGTTTGAAAAGTTCCAAACTTACCTAGAACCAGTTGCTACCCGAAAACATCACTCGTTCCTAAAAAACAAGTCTCTTTTAAGCTCTTTTTAGACTCGTAAAATATGAAAAGATTGTCGAGCTACTGGCCCTTCCAGCTCGTTAAAGTAAAGGGAAGCGCCATCCCTCCTCTAAATTTTAATCTTTTTGGACCTAAGGGATCATTACACAAAAATATCGAGCGCTTGTCTTTTTCGGCTTGCTAAAGCTATCAAAAAGTCATCCCTTTTGTATTATTTTATACTTTTTCGGACTTAAGGGATTATGCCATGAAAAAGGACTACTAGAGTTTCCTTTCCGTCTCTTTTCAAACTCTCTAAACATGAAAAGGACCAAGTTATCTTTGTCGTTAAACTCATTAAAACAATAGTAACAAACTTGTCCGTCTGGACAAGAGCGAGTTTCACTGTCGCTAGGCTTGCTAAAACATAGCGATAGGTTTGGCGGAAGGGAAAATTATAGAACAAGCATATGTTATCCTCCTCAAGCTTGACAAAAATAAAGAGGTACTGGTCCACAATGACTGTGGAAAAGGGAAAGAAAACTTGAAGAACTTCATTGGTAGCAGGTCGCTCTTGAACATGACACTTTAACTTCATCACCATGATTGAGTCAGGTTGGGTTATTGTGTTCACCGGTCACATCACCATTGGTCCTCTATACCATCCATTTTTGAGGTTAACGCTACCAATCCATCTCAGCGTCACTGATATGTTCAAGAGAAGTCATTTAGAGAATTCACCAACCTAGCTAATGCCTTATCCACTACAATACCTTCACTCTCCATTTTTCATGACCGCCATTCCTGAACCTTGTATCATTAGATCATTTTCACCTCCAGAAAATCATTTTCTTCATTTCGTGTCATAGGTGTGGGATTCAATAAGGCCCTCCTACAACAGGTCACTTCTTGTCGACATCAGCTCATTATCCAAGAAGTTCACTTAGGAAGAACCCTTTTAGTACTTTGAAACTTGCATGTCTCAATGGCAAGTTTCTCACATCCGGCAACAAGTTTACATCAATGGCCTTCAACCAAAAGATTTTGCGTGGTGTTCAACATCAAATCTTATATTCACACCATGTGAATTGTATTGTAGTGCCTTGAGGGTCATTATCATTATTGGGGATTCCTCTCGTGCCTGTTAACAACTTACATCATTGGCTGGTAATTAGGTGATGTCTTTCCGTGTTCAACTTCAGAACATCTTTTCACATGGATCGACTTGTACGTCGGGCAAAGATTGAACGAGTTTGAAGACCTCAGATCTAGTTTGATCCATCCGGGCTGCGATATATTCAGGAAAATAAAGACATCAAATGTACACCATAGCTGCACAAATGATCATCCAAGCTAATGGATGATGACTCTACAAGAATCACCAGTCTACAACGTAGACGATTGTTTGTCCTATGTACATGAAAATGAATTTATAAAGCTGAGCATGGGAATACCTGCCTCAACTAGATCATGAAAATAATATGAAGATAATGTATTGTATTGTATTTTATAAAGGTCACCTTCCAGTTCAAAAAACCTTGGATCTTCATGATAAAGCATTTCACCCAACATCAAAAGATTTACATCCTCATGCTTTGGGGGTCAACTGTCATAGACATATTTGGGCACTGCAACCCCAATCACATATGTTGATAAACCAAGGGATCTTAAACCCTTAAAAGTGTTGTTTCACACCCTAAAGGATCATGGTCAATTGATTACATCATTTCCCAGAAGTTCCACCTGAAAAACCACTCAGAATTGGCCAAAACGGGACCATACAGACTGCTCCATGCTAAGGGTGCGATGCATAGTGGCTGTTACATTGGCCAAGTGTGATGGATACTAAAAGAGCCTTCTATGGGGTGCGATGGGCGAGATTAGACAAATGGCAGAGATAGTTTGCGAAGTGGAAACCCAGAGAATCTTCTAGAAACTTCTCATATGACACTTGCCTCTCTGAATTCGCCCAGGGATGAGTAAGAGATCATGAAATCTCCAAGTGGAACCAAGAACTATTAGTGAAATGACATTAATCAAAATCCAGAAGCTGACTCACCCCTCTGCAAATATCTATAAATGGATCCCTCATCTCAGAGATCCAGAGGTTGGAATTTTGTAATTTGTAAGGAAGTGTTGTTGGTTTCTCTTTGAGACATTGTATTATTGGGTGATCTTGCTTTTCATGAGGTGAAGAGGGCTCTCATGCTGGGAGGATGATGTTGGATCAGATAGTTGGGTTGTAATCCTCTCTTCTACTTCTACTATCAATAAAGTTCTTTGAGCTTTCCTCCATATAATTGTGTACTTCTAAATCTTGTTATTTGTGGATGCAATTGTATGGTTAATGTATTTATGTTTCTGCATTGTTTATGGTATTATAGATCCCTATTCTTTGATGGTGTGTTGTTGCTTTGCCTCTACACATATTCTCTAAAGTGGGACAAGTAGGAGAAGAGTAGCGAGCTCTATCAAGGGAGAAAGGAAACAAGCAAGTAGCCAAGCGAAAGATACAGGTTGGTGCTCTCTACTTCTTTCTTATCTATCATACATAAAGGAAATCTTGAAGCGCTTTGAATTGTTTGTTTCTAAGATAGCTACCCATCTTAGTGGGACTAGCAGATTGAAAAGGCACTAGTTTTCCCAGAAACACCATTGGTTTAATTCACATGGAAACAAGTAGAGGAAAATTTCATGTTCATCTGTATATAGGTATCTATTCAACCACTCTTCCTTCAATAGGCACAGATTCCTATTTTCCTGGGTTGCAAATTCATGCAGCTTCTAATCTATCCACTTCTCGATCTCCTTCTTAGTTGGGAACCATTTATTCGACATCACAAGTTCCTCAGACAGATCCTGATCCTAGCCATAGAACCATTTTTTGGTTTGATGGGGTATGGACCTAGGTTGAAAGTTAGCTACGCCAACTAAGAAAACCCTACACTGCAGGCCCTTTTGGCAACAACCCGCATAGCGCAGGCTACAGTCTCACCCGACGCAGTACTGGGGGATGATAGAACTAGGTTTCTACATCCAGGGGTCTGTGTAATGATTTTCTGTTACTTCTAGGGCTTTATTCGATCTTCACGAACCCTAGCCCTTGAAATTCGTAAATTATAATAACTTATAAATAGCAGCTTCTAACTCTGTGACGATTAATTTAAACATTCATAACATCAAGTAAGCTAACAGAGCTACTACTTTCGTGCATCAATTGAGTGTTTTTTATTATAATTGTAGAAATAGAGCGAATACATATAAAATGTAGAAGTAAACATAAAGGCACAAATACATAGATATTGCTCCAAAATAGTCTTTATTATATTCAATCACTTTGTTACAGACTCTTTTTTCCCTGCGCACACAGTTGTAAGGGTCGATGCACTCAACTATGGACTTACCAAGGTCTCTGCACACACAGTTGCATGAGACTTCCCCTTTGCCTAAGTACAGAAAATAGACTCTTCTGAGTTAGATCACTTGCCCATACATAGATATTCTATTCTTGATTCCTCCCTATGACTCACTATGACTCCTTTTTATAGCATATTTATTTTCAATACCATGGCTCGCGAACCATGGGAGGGTCACAAAACATCTTAAATTATAACATAATAAGGGACTTTGACCTTGCTAAATCCCCTTTTGACTTCTACAACCTTCGCACTATGCTCCTCAAAATGAAGAGACTATAAAATAACAAAAACTATTATGAAATTGACCCCAGGGGACCTTGTCCCAACAACTATCACATCCTCTTAACTCTAACATTGGGAGGAACTTTTATGAAGGAGGGACGTATGTAAATCCAAATCCCTGATGTTATTATGCTATGTTAGGTTGTTAGCCTACCTACTATGAGATTGATTTTTTTGATAGTGTGATATGCTTAACCTGCATAAAATATTCAGACACCATAAAAAATAATACCAGAGATGATAAAAATGAAAATATTCTATTAATATCATCAAGAATTCTATTCACTTGACTCTTCAAGGGGGAAACCTCTATGAGATCAAATCTCAATTTCCATAACACTCGACAAAAATTTCCCTCACTATCTTTAACTATATATAGCCTCGTGAGATCTAAAACCATAACTACTTGTGGTTGATTGCATAATGTGGGTTAGCCACTTATGGGCTTAATTTATTAGATATGGCCCATTTATCATCATCGCTAACTAAAATAACTAATTGTGGTCCCATTTTAGAATGAGGGTTCACCACTTACAACCATCATTAATGCATATAGCCACTTATGAGTTTTATCTACTAGAGAGGGCCCATTTACCATAACCCCTAACAAATTAATTGATTGTGATCCCCTTTTAGACATAGGTTTAATCACTTGCAATCATCATCACTCTTACTGGGAACCTTGGGCTTAATATATTAATAAAGGAGTTAGGGCTGAACCCTAACATGCCCTCTCCCTTCAGAAGAAACATTGTTCTCAAGGCTGTAGCTATGGAAATTTCTAGAAATTAATTGTTGGTTCCCATGTTGCATCTTTTGGTAATGTGTCTTTCCACTAGATGAGGACTTCCTTGATAGTGTGGCTAGGAAGATGCCTCCCCCATGAATCCTGGACAAAATCTAATTGGAGCCAAAGAGAGCCTTCATCAACGAATTTAGGAAGTATGGTCTCAACCTTACAATTATGCCCCACTACTTTCTTCAGGCAAGAGACATGGAAGATCAGGTAGATTTTCGAAGTGGTTATCAAGGCAAATTTGTGGGAAATTAAACCAATATGTTGAATCACCTTATAAGGCCCATAATTTTTTTGTGTTAATTTCTAACATGGAAATTTTTATGGGCTAATATTCGTAGGCGGGCTAATTTTCCATGATTTTTCCATAAAACGATTCGCCAATTTGCATTTTTTATAAAACTTATTCACCCAAATTTTACAATATAAAATTATTTTATCTTAAAAATTGCCAACATTATATAGAGACTATATATAAAATCATTATAAATATTAATAATCCCAAAAATATATCAATAAAAATTTTATAGTTTGCATATTATGGACTAGTGAGATTCACCAATGTTTTTAAACTTCAAGATAAGTTTCCATCCTTAAAATTTTCCCTGATTTGTAGTGGCATTTTTATTTTAGAGACATCTTCTTATACGGTTGGAATCTAAGAAACAATTTCTCACTCACTTGAAAATCCCTTTCAGAGCAATGTTGGTATTCTTGCTGCTTCACCTTATTTTCATCTCGATGGAGATTATCCTTGAAAAGAGCTAGACTCATGACTCATTTTTGAAGGAGCTTATCAATTACGTGTAATTTAGAGGACCTTAGGAGATAAGAATTGGGCAAAGGTGGAAGTTGGTCACACATTACCTTATACAATGCCATCTTGGTTGCACCATTAAATTTATATTATACCACCATTCAGTTGCAGGTAGCCATTTCACCCATTTTTTTGTTTGTTAGAAGAAAAGCACCATAGGTAGGTTTCCAAATATTTGTTTACTACTTCTATTTAACCATCTATTTGTGGGTGATATGTTGCACTAATTTGGATTTGCGTGCCTTGTATATTGAATAAATCTTGTGAAAAAATTCTAGTGGAGGTGGGGTCTCGATCAGACACAATAGAAGTAGGCATGCCAGGCAGTTTGAAAATTTGATGAATTAAAACCTGAGAAGCCATAGTCGGAGTGAGTGGGTGTCTTGGGGCACAAAAATGGGCATATTTAGAGATTCGATCAACTAAAACCATGATAAATGACTTGTTTCTTGATTTAGGAAGACCTGTAATGAAGTCCATGGAGATATCCATCCATATAGAGGCAGGTATCAACAATGGTTGTAAGGTCCCTAGTGTCTTCATTGTTTCCTCTTTATTGTGCTGGAAGATGTCACATTCAATAAAAAGGTAATAATGTTGTGTTTAATCTCGACCCAAAAGGAGTGTCGTGCAAGAGCATAAGTATTTTGAAACCCTAAATTTCTTGTAATCCGTGAGGAATCCAACTTGGCGAATATATGGTATTTGAGTGTGGAATTAGGGGAGAGAACCATGTTGATGCAAAATTTGAACAGAAGACTTAGGGTTTGATTGTTGGTGGCCAACAAAAGACTCTACTATAGTATAGAGCAACAACTTCATTTTCATTCCTTTGTAAGGGAAAAATTGTCACCCAAGGTGTGTCAAGATATTCAAGGATGGAAGGGATCGAAGGATGGTGCCATGAAGAACCTTAACAAACAAATCATTCATTGTGTAGGTATTTATACATCATGCACATAAATATACAGAAATAGATATATAATTAACATGGAAGAATTTAGAACAATGAATACCATAATGCACAACAACACATCATAAAAGCATTTATCTGGTTCATGAACTATAGTCCTTCCATACACACATATACAAAGTAAATCCCTACAACTCTTTCTTTATTAATGTAAGTGGACCATTACATTAAAAATCTACGAGAGCTCGCAATAACATTCAGAAACAATATTAGAGTGAGACTAAATAAGACCAAATTAAAATCTAAAGACAAATATAGAGATTCAATCTTTAGTCTAGAAGCATCTTGGTGATTATTAGACATTACTCTCCTCTAGATTGTTTCCTGTGTCCTTTTATATATTTCCTTCCTTGATCTCTCTCATTTTATTTGGTCCACTTTTTCCACTTTAATCTTGTTCACTTGATCTGGTCATCTTTGACAAATCCTAGTTATTTGGTCCTTATCACCTTGATTCTTTCAAAATTAGCACACATATTCTTCTTTTGCGGCTTCTACGAGTCCCAATATAACTTCTCCAAACTTCTTCTTATCACCTCCCTTATCCATTTTGTCTTTTGGCTAGTTTGATCATTTAATTTCCTACTTCGTTTGATCCTTTCCACAACATTTTTCCAACCCATTCTTAGTCAAATTTTTCCAAAAAAATTGAAGGACCCAATAGGCCTTGACCATAGTTCATTGACTCACCCTTAAGTCAATTTTATGGCTACGCAATTTGCTCTGCTTGTGGTTGCACTAATTTTTCATAAACTTCTTTTTATTGTCTTGTTGATTCACCCTAAAATGAAGGACCAAACTCTAGAACTATCTACAGGACTTGAGATTTGAAATCTACGTATTTTTCTGTAATAGACATCTAAGTGGAAATCAGTGCAACGAGCCTATCAAAAAAATTAGTGGTAGTCTCAACATTAGGGTGCTCAAGGTGAGACACAAGGACTACCTAACACTGAACATCAAGGTCATAATTAAGCTTATGAAGCTGCATAAAATGAGAATGAGTTGGTCGTCGAAGATATCGCAACAAAGTCTTAGTTTTATGTGAGTCTTCTTCCAACTAATGAATTTTATTCTCTAGGGCATCATCTTGACTAATATGATTTTGTTGCTACTAGAGATCAGTAGTTGTGATTGCTTGGTTAATATTTTTTTAGTTTCCATCGACAACTAATATAAAGGTTGATTCCTTTTGGCAAGTAGTCTGTCCCAATCCTAAACTTGGCGAAAAACTTCCTATGAATCATTGGTATATTTTTGAACGGTGTTCCTAAAAGAAAATGCTTTAGAAATATCATGAGAAATTTGGTAGGTATATTGGTTTGTAAGATCTAGTAGTGCTTGACATAGCTTAGAAATAGTACCACAAAACTCTTGATTGGTAGCAACCAAGTCCATGCAATAATTTTCAATAAAGTCACACTGTTGAAAAAGCTAAAACATGGAAAAATCCTTTAGAGAATTAGCCAAAAATTAGGTAATAGTCAACCACATCTACTGAAATTTTAGAACTGGTATCTACAATATGTTTCTCCAATTTCTCCTTTTCCCCTTGTGGATAGTCCCACTCTGAAGTAATTACGATGAACAATTATTTTTGTTGTTAATAGGTAGAAACAAGTTTAGTATACTTTGAGTTTGCAAGGACTAGATGGCCTTCAAATTGAGTGGAAAAGGCTCCAATTAATTGAAATAGTTGAGATGATGACTAGGTTTAAATATCATCTGCAGATAACGTATCATCTAGAGGAAACCATGCTTATAGTGGTTGTCCATTAGTGTTAGATTTTTCTGATTTTCCCTAGGGTGAAGTTTTTGACTCTTGACTCTATTCCTCTTGGAATTGATCATGGACCCTAACAATGACACTGTAGGTAGAAGAGGGATGATATCCTATGATTTTGCAACGAATTACAAAACCTGCCAGCAATGATCTAGATCTTGAATGAAGAAAGTAACCTGGGCTGCTAAAATGATTGTGCTAGACTCTAGCGATGGTGTAGACATGTCTTGCTTAGGTGGTCTAGGAATGATTTATGTATCGACAACTTGATATGTTTGGGTTGTATATTTAGGATTTGACTCAACGTCCATGTCACCAACATCTCTGATAGTGGCTTCCATATTATTATGATTAGAGATGGTTGGAGAAGGGGAAGTAATGTAAGGTGAGAGGTTGTGGTAATGCACAAGAGACTGACATGATGAGTGGAATTTTTTCTCTTCAATAGTGGCATTAGGTAAAAAAACATTTCACGCTCATCATAATATAGATTGCCAATAGCAGAAGAACCAATAAATAGGTTTGGGAGAGTCAAGAGCAATGCATAAAACAATATCTTACGCAAGAGAAAAACCATCAAGAGTAGGGGATTCAACATGAGCAATAGTAGGAGGTGAAATAGAAATAGGAGACATCATATAAAGTGGAAGGGTTAGGGGTTTAAATGAAGAACCAAAAAAAGGAATGACATCAATTTTACTAGAAGTAGAACTAGTAGAATTTACCATAGAACCAAATTTTGACATTGTATGATGGATAGAGGAGACACACTCTTATATATTCTTCAGCATAGGCTGATGTTCGACTGTAGGATCAGTTGCGTGATTTTTGGAGGAAAATGGAGTATTAATAAGAGAATTTCAAGGTTTCATTGTAGCTAAAGAATAAATGGTCTCGCCTTTTTTTCATGACATATCCTGGATAGGACAAGACCTCATTATGGAAAGCTTATTCAAAGATATGATAGGGTAATGGCCACATATTGAATATATCTAGGCTAGTAGTTTTAGGTTGAATATAAGTATGACCATGACATATCCCAAACCATATTTTAGTTGCATGCTTGTCCAAAATTGACTTAGGTACTTTGGGTAGTGATAGAATGATGTCAAGCATCTCAATATACCACTTTTCAAATGCTTGTTCATTAAAAGCTATGTTAGTGCAATCAATAGGAGTTTGCCACGGAGCATAGGTAAGACCAAGGGGCTCATCGTCTACAATGTCAACTGGTTCTCTACCATTGGCTATGCACCATTTCATCATAGTAATGGCAATAGCTAGGTATCCATATATAAAATAGGTTGCTCATTTAAATACATCCTTGTTGGCTTCAAAGTGTTCATTCAAAATAAAACTACACCAATTTAATGATTCACCCTTATCACACACTTTGGCAACATAAATAACATCTAGGGACACTTGCCTTTGGTGTAATTCCACATAAGTCTCCCTACAATGACATGGAATGAAAATTTGATTTGGTAATTATTCATCATATCAATGATGATGTCGTGACCTTTATGTTGAGTTCCATGTTTAATGTATAAATTATCATCGACCTTCTTTTTTCCACGTTTAGAGACACTCTGGAATATAGAGGGAATGTACGGTCCATATAAAAACAACCTTGTAAACCTGTAAATATCCTCAACATGGATGGGATATTCTTTTTTGAGCCACAACAAACCGCCATGAATTTTGCTAATGAGGAATTTGGTATATCATATAGCCTCTCCTATGGTACCATAGACAAAAAATTTTAATAATTCCATCAAAGAAGACCGCTGCGAAGGATGGAACTTTAGTTTTAGCCATAAAGCAGCAACACCACCAGTTTAGTAATAGAATCCATGTACATTCAGATTTTAGAGCCAGGAATAGAACATGATCAGTTAAATTGTTATCAACTAAGGTGGAATTTTCGTATTTTCCTAAAGTATCTTCCATCGGTTCAATATGGGGATCTGGAAAACCAAGAGGAACTAGAGGTTTAGTAGGGAGACCCATAGTGAAAGATTGTCAATTGTAAAAAATGTGGACAGTGGAATGAAGGAAGTCTTGAGAAGCAGGGGATCTTGATACATAAGCCAAGGAGAAAGACTCGAAGAGACACACAGACATAATGATGAAATGAAACTATGATGCATGACATGTATAGAAGGAATAATAACAAAAACACGAAATGACTAGACCGTTGAGTATTAAATATTGCAACTTTCCAAATATAATTGAACCCAAATATTGATGGTAGACAAGACACAAATTCCTATAACATGACATAAAATCCCAAAAAATAAATGTGACGACAAAAAAATAATGAAAATTACTTTAAGTGTCATAAAGAGAAAATGAAATTTGCGAAGATTGATCGTTACAGGGATAATGAATAAATAACTGAGAAGAATCACATTAATTGTCAGACTACAGTGCTAGAATAACACTTTACACTTTCCTTTCCCTGACCATAATGATTTGCAGTGGATCGCAACTAGGAAATAACTTAACAACTAACACAACAAAACTAATAGACTAATTGTAGAAAATTACTCAATCCTAAACCCAACTAGTGCCCCCTTTCAGAGAGTAGAATATACCAAGATAATTTTGTGGAGCATGGTAGGGCTTCAGGCATGCTTTATTAACCCGAATAGGCTAAATAATCCCATCGAGCTGAGTAAGTTTAACAACTCCCAAATCTATAATATCTACAACAAAGAAGGGACCCAACCAATGCATTCGTAGCTTACCTGGATGTTTTAAATACTTGTTGTCATAGAGAAATACCTTATCCCCATTAGATAAAGATTTCCTTTTAATATGTCTATTGTGTGAAGCCTTCTATCTTTCTTTCTTAATAGTTTGATGAAATTCTATAAGGAACCAATGCTCATTAAATCCCACAAATCTTGTTGTTTATCACCAATAGATTCATCATTGGAAATTCATGTGGCCTGGGCATGAAAATGATTTGGGACAATAAACTCAATTGGCACCACAACTTCTCACCCATAAATAAGTTTGAATGGAGCATACTTATGCAGTTTTTTCATAGTGGTATGATAGATCGATAAAGTAGTTGGGACGTGTTCATCCTAATCATACTTGTTTCTGGAACAGACGTTGGTAAGTTCCTTTTCCGAAATATTATTAAAGGCTTTGACAGTTTGATTATCTTTTAGATGACATGAGATACTCCTTGCCATCTATAAAAAGAATTGGCCACCAAATTCAAACTTGTAGCACCTTCCTAGCAGATGCATTTACACCAACATGGCCTCCTACAACTCCATAACAACACTCCCATAAACAATTTCTCTCTCATGATCCAAAACACATCCTCATAGAATATGAATCAATCCCCATTTTATATGACTGGCATGCAATTAGTTGATAATATGCAGAAAATAAAACCATATGTTTCTATTAGGTAGTCACATAATTATTTGGAGACTTTCCAGTTAGTAAAAATAATGCAAATATTCAAGGTAGTCTAGAACTACTTCAATTATAAATAAATCAACATCAGGTAATTGGTCATCAATTGATCCTCCCACCTAACCACTCCAAGAGAGAAAGGTGATCTAGACCCACATTAGGACGACCTGGTTTGACAATGACTTCAAACGAAAATTCCTAGAAAATTAAGATCCATCTGCATATCCTCCCTTCCAAGATAGGTTTGTTAACAAGATAATTTAAAGAAAAATGATAGGTAAAGAATTAAAAGGACCTCCAAGAAGACAATGTATGAATTTATGGCGTGAGTACACCATGGAGAGAGCCTCTCATTCAATGGTTGTATAATTCTTCTAAGCAGCAGAAATTTATCTGTTAGGAAAATAGATGGGATGATCTAAGTTACCTTCTCCTAGATATGCTAAAATAACACCCAAAGAAATCCTAGAAGCATCTATGTGAACATGGAGCTCCTTATTCCAATCTGGGTAGATTAGAATTGGAGCACTCATAAGATGTTCTTTTAATGTATGAAATGCAAGATCACATTGATCAATCCATATGAAATGTTCAAATTTTATGGATGAATCAAAGATAATATCTTATTTGTCCCAAAATAGACCACAACTACTTAACACCTAAAGGTGGTGGAATATTTAAAATTACTGCAACCTTAGTAGTATCCACACAAACTCCATATTTACAAATAATGTGTCTATGAAAGGTACCAAAGTGAACAACAAAAATGCATTTCTTCAAATTTAATGAAATATGAAGCTGTCAACCATGATAAAGAATTACCTACAACAAGCTAGAATGCTTCTTCAAGAGGCTATACACTATCCAATCATCGATTTAAACTATGAGGACTTTATGAATATAATATCTAAAAGAAATAATAACAATTATGGAGAAAACTACTGGAGCATTTTTTAGGCCAAATGGCATGACATAATAAGCATATGAACCCGATTTGATTGTAAATGAATCTTCCTTTTATCCTCCTCTGCAACGCAAAATTGATGATACCTAGAAAATCCATCAATAAAATCATAAGCTTCATTACTTGCAATTTCCCAACACTTCATCACTCAAGGGAGTAGGAAATGAGTCATGGATGCAGGAATTATTAAGACTTTTGTAGTGTACATAAACTCGAATGTCATATTAATATTTCTTGTCTTGAATCGCAATAGGACTGATCCATTTTTCTTCATCAACTAGAAATATGAGACCCACATCCAACATCTTAGCAATTTCCTTCTTCACTTTCTCTTTTACCTATGGATTTAGTCGATAGTGCCAATGTTTTACTAGTCATGCATTAGGCTTCAGGGAAATTTTCATTTCTCCAATATCTCCTTTAATTCCATTGATGTCTGAAACTAATGCAAGAAATAGATCTTCGTATTGTTTTAACATATCAAAAATCTCCTTTGTGGTTTTCTCATTCAAATAATCACCAGTAGAATTAGCTTGGGTTTTTCTTCAGTTCCAATATTATCCTTCTACAACTTTAAAGGATTCAGATGTAAAACATCTTTTACATGATCATCCTATATATTTTTCTCCCCTTCAGATTCTTTAAAAGACAAATTCCTCATTTCTTATAAATCATTTTCATTAGGTTCTCAGTTAACTTTTCCACAAGGGACGACTTCATGAAATCCAAATTAATACATATGTTCAAAATCTCCATGGCTACTACTTTCATCAACAAGATTTCCAATGGGGAACAAAACACTTTTAATGGCTTCCAAGGCCTCTGTTATCCTTTCATATTCATCCAAAAAATAGAAATTGCTACAAAATTGAGCTACTAATGCTTCCCGGTCAATTTCCTATCATTTCATTTCTTATTTTAAATGCCAATATTGGAGAAACATCCCCAATGTATGAATAAAATGATGTGTCCACATTTCAATAGGAAGTTCAATCTTTGCCCAAACAACACTATAAGTATAAATATGTTTTTGTGAACTGGTATACTCCCATATATAGGAATTTTATCGACGTACTTCGTTGGAACAAAAAATAAGAATAACAACAAAAATTTGATTGATTCCTAGCCTTGGAAATGGTTGCCATAGGATCCCCACCATCTCATGGGGGTTTCTTGCTAAGAAACATCCATAAAAGAAATATTTTGTTTTTCTTTAATGGTTGAATCAACTTAATTAATGAAATTGACAACACATCCTACACCATTAAAATTATGTTGATCCCTTACCTCAGTATAGATCCAACTCGCATGGTGAACAATTGTGCAATGTCTAGAGTGCAGCTTGTGATCTCCTTGTTTCCAGTCATCCAACATAACATCTAAAATAGATTATGTATTTTGGACACTACTCGAGCTGATAGAACCATACGCTATGGTATTTATATAGCCTTCTCATTTTCCCACAGTGAGTGGATATATAATTGATCCAAAAGATTAGTCTCTTCAACATCATCGGCATGTTTTGTAAATCTTAGACCTTGCTAAGGATTTAGTGGTTGTATAACATGGATTCCATCTACTTAAAATGTCATAGTTTCTTTCCTGAGGTCAATAAAAACATAATTCTCAAATGCCTAGTCTCTCCCCATTAAAGCTGGATAAGGATATTTGTCACCTAAATGTCTATAACCTCAAAGACTACATATGTTTTCATTCCCACAATATCAAATTCAACATCTTCAAGATGACTAATTCGGAGAATCAAATATTGATTAGACATACATAACTAAATAGGAGAAAATATCAACTTGGGATTCCCTAATGTCTACCAATATTTCCTCAACAGCATATTTACATCTGACCTCAGGTCCAACATAGGATCATTGATTTAAAATTTTGTAATTTCGGAATCGACATAGAATTATCTTTCCATTCTTCTCTTTTTTTGGTGAACAACTCTAGAGTGTCATTCGAGAAAGTTAGTAGAAGTATGCCTCAATAATAATTCTTCATCTCCAACAAGTGTATTGAGATTCATGCATAGTTGGCTAAACAATTGTTCATCACTCATAATCTACAATAATAATTTAAACCAGTCCATAATGGGTTAAGATATCTCTTGGGAAAATCTAGTACTCATAATTGGTATTTTTTCTTGTTGTTCTGCACATGGATTATAGGAAGAAACCAATTACTTAAAAACTTCAGTTGCATCCTTATATTGTTCCTTTCATTGGTTTGGATCATAATACTTCTTTGGCAATTCAATCTTTATTATAGTAGGCTTCTCAGGGATCTCCTTATCTACTCCAGTACATTTTCATCCTCTAGTAATGATACTATTGTTAGGCAATGAGTTGGTTCAGGCCCTCGAGGTTTTACATTGATCAAATTTTCTCTTCTTTGTTGATTGAACTCTTCCCACCTTGCAAATAGTTATGGAAAATCCTTTGTAGCATGTTTACTTACTTAAGAATGGGAACGCTAGAAACTTTTTGGTAGTGGACAATACCTTTCGACATGACATTCCAGATCATAGTTATAACATCTAAGAAAACCTCTTCCTCATGCTCCTCCCCACCTTGAACCACCTCGTCCTCATCCTCGAGGAGTTTCATTAAATCAAAATGTAGTGCGGTTAAGACAAATAACCATAGCATCTAAAGTTTCACACTAGTCTGTATGGTTAGTTGGCGACCCACAAAATTCACAAAACAGATTGTTTGGCACATTACAATACTTATGCAAAATAGGGAAAATACAAGGTGGATGTCCATAAGTATGATAAATCTCACATTACTCATTGGTAGATGTACCTTGATGATTTGTAAATACATGATACCGAGTATGCCCTAATGCAAAACACTTGTAGCAACTTGCACAACTCCAGTAGTAGGCAGCAGCAGAGGGGGTCCAATAGACATAGTAGATGGTCCTGTATCCCCCATCAGTGAACACTCAGTGGCATGATGCCCCTCAACATGACAATTAATGCACCATACTGGTGGATGCAAAGGCTATGTTACATCCATATCCTTCAACCTCTCTATTAAACCAACAATATGATGTTGTAAGCAAATGATCAGTAGATCAATAGAAGTACTATCGAGTCTATAATCCTGTGGGTATCCTATCATTGCTTCAGTTGTCATATCTTGTTCTAGAGCATCTTGAAAAGTGTTGATATTTTGTTGCATCATAGTAGTTCTTGTTAATGGAAACAAAGATTTAATAAACCAGTCTCGTTGATGATGAGGATCAATCAAGTAGGCGAGTTTCCTGATTGCATATTTAAATTGTAGCATGCATTCTCACACATTCTCACCCTCCCATTGTTTAATATCCCATAATTCCACTCAACCCTATTGATCTATATGAGGGAGCTTGAATTCCTTGATAGACTCTTGTTTAACTGCATTAACGATTGGGTTCGGATTTAAAACAAACCACTTAATAAACCATCTAAGTTCTCAGTCTCTCAAATTCATCTAAAATTCAATAATCTCAATAGCATTTGGACTTTTTTTGAACCTCTATATGGATTCACATAAGTACCAATGCTACTCAACATGTTTGTATCCTCGACTAGAAATTTTTGGTACCAAGTGAATGAAATTACCACATTTCCTACCATATTTGTTTTTCTAGATGGAACTAACACAAAACTTTTGAGCTAGGTTGTGAGTAACTTGCAAAATTTGTTTGAACACTATGAACAAGAATACAAACTCCACTAGAACTTCTAGTTGTGTAACCACGGTAATCTATCTTCAACTTTAAAGTTTTAATTAGCTTAGAAAGAAAATGAAATATATTTTGATACAATACTAGGGGAAGGTTAGGGAGAGAGTTAGTCAAGTTCCTAGTCCGTAGGTTGTTGCTTCTACCCTAGATCAATTTGTCTTGAAAGAATAATATTCACATTACAAAATGCATTTCTTCATCCTGAAGAGTATTATCATCACTTGTCACAACTGATTATTTAAACATTTTGGGAATCTAGAATCCTTTACACTCTTGATGGCATCCGCTTCCTATATTTGGACCTGCTATCATTCCTCCACTAGCAACTCCTAGTTCGCTAGAATGGGATCCTTTCTCTTACTTCACTATTCTACAATGTTGGACTAGCCATTCCTCCTACCTACAACCTCACATTACTTAATGTTTCACCTATCATCTAAAAGTCTTCTTCTTTGTCTCATCTCCCACAACTTATTTTTCCTCCATTTGTTGACTATTTGTGCCCTCCTTAATACCCTAAAATATTGAGCTCTCTGCAACCCCTCCATGTCCATGTCAACATCTCCTCATCTTCTAAAACTAAGCAACATCTCTCCCACTACTCCCTTCACCTAGTACCTAGGTTTTTAAGTCGCCATGATAGTTTCTTGAAACATAAGTAAGTGTTCTTCCACCATAAGTATTTTAATCCATAGGGGGATCTCCTTCAACAACCTTCCCCACATCATGTACTTAAATATCACTTCCGCCTTAGAGAAGGATTGGTTATTTTCTGTAACAAATTTGATGATATAACCTTCTAAAGTTGCCTTCAACCAAAACTTAACAACTCTAGTTAGGTGAGTATCTAGCCAATGCAACTTAGCAAATTCAACTGTAGTCTAAATTCTAGAGATTCTAATATAGTTACCAAATCCCACTTTGATTCATGGTTTATGCAACCAGTTGTGCATTTCTTTAAGAAATTTGCACTTGAAAGTTTCATACTAATCACAGACACATTTTGCAAATAAGATATCCTCCTTAACCCACTCTAAATTCTTCTTCCTAAGATAAGATTTTTGTATAATAAAAAAATCAAGCTTCTAGTACCACCAATCTTAAATATCACCCTTGATAATCCTCGACACTATGATCTAGATCCACTCAAAAATATCCATGTCCTAGCTATGGAACCATGTTTTGGTGCAAAATTTGACTAGAAAACAAGGGTTATACCTTTGGTGGCCAAAAAAATACTTAGTTTAGTCTAGCACAACATCGACATTTTCATTCCTCTATAAGGGAGAAATGTCTCACTCGAGGCATGTCGAGACATTGAAGGATGAAAGGTATCAAAGGACATTGTCAAGAAGCAGCTTAAAAATTCGGTCATTCATTGTGTAGGTATTTATACATAAACAATAGAAATATACAGAGAAAATTATATAATTAATACGAAAGCATTTAGAACAATAAATACTAGAATACACAAAAACACATCATAAGAAAATTTAAAAATGGCACATGAACTATAGTCATTCCATACACATATATACATAAGTAATCCCTCCTATTCCTTCCTTATTAATATAAGTGGACCATTACATTACAAATATACAAGAGCTTACAATACCTTTCAAAAATCATATTAGAATGAGGCTCAATAAGACCAAATTACAATCTCAAGACAAATATAGAGCTTTGATATTCTTCCCAATAGCATCTCGACAATATCAAACCTCTCTCTCCTCTGCTCATTTCCATTATGATTTTCTAAACTTCCTTTCTTGATCCCACTCGCTTGATTTCATACACTTTTTCCACTTTGATCTTATTCACTTGATCTAGTCTTCTTTGCCAAATATTGGACCTTGGTGCTTTGGTCCTTATCACCTTGATTCTTTCAAAATGAACCTACATATCCTTATTCCATGACTTCTACCTGTCTCAAGATAACCACTCTTGACTTCTTCCTATCATTTGCGTTTTCTATTCTCATCTTCTAGTTGATTTTATAATTTATGTTCCTACTTCTTATAATCCTATCCGTAACCTTTTTCCAACCAAGACATAGTCAAAATTCACTAATAGAAATGAAGGACCCAATAATCCACATAACCGTTATATCAAAGAATCTTTTCTTGCCAACTATAAGCTACTAAGGGGTTAGGATCCTCTTGTTTCCTTTTAAATATATAGGAAAGAGAGGAATGGGTAAAATTAACCATTAATTTCATGCCTCCTTAATCCATGTTGTTATGGGAAAAGATAGGGATAAAAGAGTTCCATCCTCCTCAAATTTTCTAGACAAGGTATCTTCCATAATATTGCCTCGATTGTTCATATAGAGTATCTCATATTTTTAACCCAATAGTTTGGTGAGGCATTTATTTTTTTGTTGGTAATACAAAGATTGCTACAAAATGTACTTCAAAGTATGCTGATTAGTTTTGATCTGGAAATGTCACCCAAGTAGGTATGATTGCCTAGTGTTTACTACACATAATATGGCCACCATCTCCTTCTCATATGTAGATTGACCCAAATTCCTGCTACTTAATTGTTGGCTGGTGAAGGTCAACCTTCTTGTGTTATGACTACTATGATGCCAATTATTGAGGCATTACATTCCACAACAAATGGTTTGGTGAAATATAGGAGAACTAACTCCAGGGTGGTTGACTTGGCTTATTTGAGTTTTGGGAAGGCCTATTGGGTTGCTTCTATCTAGATAAATGCATTTTTCTTGAGAATATTCATTAAGGGTTTGGAAATGTGTCCATATTTTTTTGAAAAAAGACCAATTGTAGCTAGTGAGGCCCAAAAATCTCCATATACTATTCAATTTCTTAGGTTGTGGCCATACTTGCATTTCCTAAATCTTCTTAGGATCCACCTATACTCCTTCTCGACCCATAATGTAGCCCAAGTACTCCACCTGTGAATCCATCCTAAATGAAAACTTAGAAAATTTAATAAATAATGTATTATCCTTCAAGAGTGTCAACACCTTGTCAACATGTTGAAGATGTGTGTCCCATGTTTTATGGTATATGATTACATCATCAAAAAGTACCAAGAAAAATGTTTTGAGATATGGCTTGAGAAGGTGATTCATGAGCCTTTGAAAGGTGGATGGTGCATTAAAAAGGCCAAAAGGCATAACTAGAATTTCATAGTGACCATCATGGGTTCTGAAAATTGTCTTGGGATGTCTTATTCCTTCATTCTGATTTGATGATACCCTAAACGAAGTTCTAACTTGGTAAAGGATTTGGCATCATGGAGCTCATCAAGGAGATCAACAACTACTGCAATGGGAAATTTATCCTATATGGTCAGCTTGTTGAGGGCCCTAAAGTCACTGACACATGCACCACTCACCATATTTCTTTAAGACCATGACCACTGGGGATGAATAGGGGCTTGTGTCAGGACGAATAATGCTTGCCTCAAGTAGATCTAGAATAATATTTTCAATCTCATTATTTTGTGCAAAGGGATGCATGTAAGTGTGAACATTCGACAAATGACTATCATGAATCAAGGTAATGCTATGATCATGCTCACCACCAGAACAAGGTAGTTGCTTGGGTTTTTAAAATATCTTATGGTGGTTACTCAAAACCTTTTGCAAACTTGGATGGATGTTGTCAGGGTTGGATTCAATGGCATGAATTTAATTGAATTGAGATACTACTGCATTATGGCCCCTTTTCAAGAGCTTCTCCATTCTATGTGAGATGATGATAGTAGGTGAGACTGCATAGAGTCCCCTGAGCATATGAGTGTGTCTATTTTTCTTGAAGCTCATATATAGCTCTTAAAATTTTATTGCTGAATTAGATCTAGTGTTCTAATCCATTTGGATCTAAGGAAAATATCACAACCTCCCATTTCAATGGAAAACATGTTGGTTTTAAGTTGGAAGTCCCTCTCCATAGCTTAATGTTCTTGTAATTCCCTTCACATTTCATGGCCCCCACATCAAGTATGAGGATGTTAAAATTGGATACAACCCTTACAAAACAATGAATAACCTTAGCTACATATATATGGATGAAATTATGCATGTTTCCACTATTAACTAACACCACCTCTAGTTTTTTCTTGATAAGGATTTTGATTTTAAGTCTTTGTAGAGAAATGATTGCTAGTGCATGTAGTGAGATAATCAGTTCTTCTAGTGTGGTTGTTGTATATGTTACATATTCAGTGGCCATAATTTTTAGATTCAGTTTCGTCCTTCCTAGGAACTTCTACTAAATGGACCTCATCTGGTGGTATGTTTTTGGTTATGTCAATCTATAAGAACATTTTTCCTTACATTTATGACCTGGTGAATATTTCTCATCACAATAGTAACACAGTCCTTTTCTTCTCCTATCTAACATTTCTAATAATGACACCTTTTGAATTGTAAGGGTTCGAATGGGGACATTAGCAGTGGTTGAACATGCATTTTATGGGAATGATTAAAAATTGGAATGTGCATAAATACCATCTTTTGTGTCTGAATCTTTGCAGAAATCCTCCAGCCAAGTGGTGGGTTCATGCATTCGAACATGTGCCTTGATGGCTTCCTTAAGACTGTTGATGAAACATTCGATATAAAAGTCATCCCTTAGGCCATGAAATCAAATGGTCAATTGTTCAAATGTTGTAATGAATTCTTGCACTGTACAAGTTTGTTTAAGCTTAATGAGGTGACCCAGAAAGTGAGTGTCCCTATCAAAACAAGCACAAATGGTTTCAGAAAACATATTCGAACTTGGCTTATCTGCATAGCATTTTTTATGCTATTTCTACTACTACCATCTTTCCTGGTCTATGTAAAGAAGTCCCACATGTAGTTTGGTCTCATTATCCCCATATATTACTGAGTTTGAAATATTGTTCCATTTGTGCCAAAGGCACATTACCGGGTTAGAGTCATCAAATTTATGCATCTCAATCTTGGGTGCATTATTTCTAGGATGGTGGTGACCTCTTAGGAAATTATGAGACCTCTCATATCCATGGTGACATGATGATCCTTCTTGGTGGGTGTCTGCATCATTCCCATCCCTTTTGGGGCTCTTGGCCTTGAGGTGTCACTCTATGGAATTCATGTGTGGATTGATTAGATTCATCACAACTACAACTATTGCTTGGATTGAGGTGTTGCATATTTGTTCTACAGAAACCACTTGTTGTTCAAGGTTTTTCATAATTTGAGTTCTGGTAGCTACCATACAACTGCTAGAGTCAATAATTTGGCTTATTTGATATTTGTATGACTGAAATGTGTGCGAGGCAAGGAATTTGTTGATGCAGGTCCCTTGAAAGCACTTCTGAAAAATTTGAACTACTTAAGCAATGCAAGCCTACTAGAGGATGGTATCGCTCCAATCAAAAAACCATGTTGAATCCCTTAGTTTGGGCCTAATGTCTCGAGATATAGTGATGATAGAAATCCTAAATTCTTGGTTCATAGGTTTATACGTGTATGTAGGAATTTAAAGGGTAAGTTCCTCAGACAGAACACCAAAAGGACACCGCTCACAAACATATCACAGATCAATACACCAATATTTTGACGCGGTTAAAACCCTTAGAGAGGGAAACAGTCCACGGCCTACACCAACGTGGCTACTACAGGCAATTTATTAATAAAAGAATGAAAATTTACATAAGCTTCTCTCATGCATGGTGAACCTACAAATGACCCTCATGCGCTTTAAATAGAATTCATGGACCAATCGGGTGTCAAGCCACGGATCAAGTGTCAGTAATACCAAGGAGAGAATGAACCATCGGATCACTACATATCGTGACCGCCAGATTGTAAGTTACAAATGTACATAGTAAAGAAACATGCTTTAACTAACTCTATACTAGACCAAGTTATACTTAACTATTCCTATGTGTCGGAATATCCTAACAGTGTAATGACAGATCTATATAGTTTAAAGACGATAAAAGAAGCCTCCATCCAAAAATATATTTGCTAAAATTTGTGGTGTGGTTGGCTCAGCAAAGAGATTTGATACCACTTGTGATATGCTTAACCTATAGAAAATTTTATAAATTCCATAGACAACATAAAAAATAACACTAGAGATGATACAAATGGAAATATTTTATTAATATTAGAAGGAATTATGTTCAGTTTCCTTTTCAAGGGGGCAACATTAGGAAAGTAGAAGTCAATTTTCATAACACTCGAAAGAAAATTCCCTCTTTATCTTTGACTATATATAGTCTCATGTAACACTCCACCCCACATTTACTCACTTTTACAAGCTCTCAGTGGTAAACATGAGCTGAGAGTTACTGTGAATGACCCAATATCCAAGTTCCAATTATGGAAGTGGGGCCTAATGTTTGGACACTTTACTGTAACCTTCGAGGGATGCCTGATCACCCAAATGTCATTCAAAACCCACTGGTGATCCTTCTCTGACCCATAAACTTATTTTCACCTGACTTTATAGTCCAGTCACATGCATGCCAAGGTGTACATGTAGCTAGAACGCTTCAGTCACATGCACAAGCCTTCCTCCATGTGGCAACAATCGAAAATTCATAGTTTTGTGGATGTGGCTAGGGAATATTTTCCATATTTTTAGGATATCCTTCAAGCCACTTTCCATATCTAAACTGTCCAAAACTCTGTCATCCAACTATTGGAGCCTGCAAAATCAATTTCCAAGCTCTAATTATACTCAGACTTACAAAGCATGCAATAGCCATTTATGAAAACACTTTGTAAAAAAGGTACACATAGGTCATGAATGCATATCTATTCAATATTTCATTCATATCAGTGGAGATTCATCAAGAAGGCTTGTTTCCCTCTATTACTAGTTGCAATAATGCACATTAGGTCATGCATTCATATAAGATAACTAAGATCCCATTGAACCACACAATGAATCCATAACAAGAGCACATCATATAATGGGAAATATACCATGCATGCAACCAACATTTAACCAAAATAGAACCATGACAAACAAGTCATAAAATCATACATAAAATAAAACTCTATGCTCATTAATATCAATAATAATCAACAATAATAACATATGCAAAATCCAACCAAGTAAGGGACTTCCATGTACCACCTGACCATAAATTATGCTAAACCAAATCTTTCTTTCATCCAATCACTCCCTTGCCATTTCCCAAGCATGAATGTGGGATCTCATGGGATAAACCAAATATAACTAAACATGGACTCCAAAGGTGAAACCACCGCCACCCTCTAGCCACCACGATCTCACCTAAACCTATCTAAATATCAC
The DNA here is from genome assembly GCA_000404065.3 of Pinus taeda. Taxonomy (NCBI): domain Eukaryota; kingdom Viridiplantae; phylum Streptophyta; class Pinopsida; order Pinales; family Pinaceae; genus Pinus; species Pinus taeda. Next base: position 85,708 of record APFE031446369.1, on the reverse strand, counting down.
CAAACCAACACAAGCTTGGATGCCTTAGAATTTATTCACCATACCTAGAGGATTTTTCCTGTCTCCACCCACCTGTCAAGGGCTTCCTAGATAAAACCATCTCTACCCCCAACCCTTAGGATTTTCTTGAGACTACCTCATCCAGATCCAAAATCTTTTGGAAATCCAAACCTCAACCAAAAAATTGATCCCAATGCACCATGGCTATCCAAGAAATGACAAGGAAAATTTGAGCACACCATTAATCCAAGAAATACCATGTAAATGACAAAGAAATAATCATGTAACCCAAATGCATGCACCATGCATTCAAATCCGAATAAGGAAACCACACATGCAACTCGTTACTTGCAAATATTCCTACTGTAGTTGCTCTTCCCACCTTATTCTTGTGCTCCCATGACCTTGGTTTTATTTTTCCTTTATAATGTCCTTCCATTTACATGGAAAATCAACTCAGGGTTGTTACATCTCATGAGATCCAAAACCATAACTACTTGTGGTCCATTGTGTAATGTGAGTTAACCACTTATGGGCTTTATTTATTAGATATGGCTCATTTATAATCATCCCTAACTAAACTAACTAATTGTGGCCCCTTTTTATAGTGAGGGTCAACCACTTAAAATCATCATTAATGTGGGTAGTTATTTACATGCTTTATTTACTAGAGATGGCATATCCACCATAATCCCTAACAAACTATCTAATTATTTGTGGTCATCATTTTAGAGTAAGGGTTAACCACTTACAATCATCATGAATCTTATTAGGCCCCTTGGGCTTAATACATTAATAAAGGGGTTAGGGTCAAGCCCTAATTAATATATCCTTATCAGCATTAAGAGTATATGTATGCTAGCTACATACCCACACCTCATGCAAATATGCCAATATTATATAGTCTACTATGATTGTTGATTCATAATGTAACTTAATGATTAAGCCTTAATATTGATTAAATATTTACTTATATAACACTTAGATTAACTCTTAAACTTGATAAGTTGTTAATTAAATTATTATCTATTAATCCTAATTAATAATTAATTAATTACATAGATTTTGTTATGTTTAATTTAATACTAAAATTCAATGAGATTCATATGAATCCATTGATTTGAATCGATCTTTGAGATTATATTATTTTATTACGAATTTATTAATTGGTGAGTGAAGGACTTGACCAAATGAGGAACATTAATTAGGGGAATTTCAGGTAGGTAAGAGAGTTGGTGGGGTGGGATTGAAAAAATTAAAGGAACTACGTGGAAATTTGGGAGTGTGAAAAGGTGGAGAGGATATATTTTATGTGAGGTTTGATTTTTGAGAAGGCCCGTTGATTTTGGTTTTGGAGGGGAGGAGTGCATGAGAGTTTGTTTTGAGAGTCGAGAAGGCCCAGAGAAGAATGGAAGGAAATTTGACATTGGATTTTGGAGTTGGAAGTCAAAAAGGTGCTTCACTCCTAGAGGTTAGACATACTATGAATCTGGTTTTAGACTTGGGTTGGTAAGGCTATGGAACCTGTGGAGGTTCGCTAAGTTAGGAATCTGGATAGATTGTTTGTGCTTTGTATGGTGGCATATTCAGTTGGGTGGTATTGGGAAGAGCTTCACACAAATACGACAACCACTTAGCAGGGTATTTCTATTTTATTGACAAATTGATTAAAATATGCCAAAAAAAGAAAATTATTTATATGTTGTTGAATCATGATGGAAAGAATACTCTATTTTATATTGTTTATTAGATGGAATAATCTTCAAGCCTAAGGATCCTTGTAAAAGCCTTACATAAATGTTTTACATTTCTCTAAGATATTATGTATATCTAAATATTATGTGTTGGTAATATGTAATTTTGGATTTGATTTTCATTTTTTATGTGGTGCGTTTTTAAACAACATTTTAATGATTAAAAATATCAAATTTCAGATCTCAGACTTTTGTGACTAGTTTCCATATTGGTTTTGGGATCCATCGCATTCATAAATGTTTATAATTGACAATTAAAGCCAACCACTATAGTTCATCGTTAAAATTATAAATAGATGTGAAGGACGTATCAGGTTCTAATAAATAGGCAAAGGATAGGCGAAAAGGAAGAGTCGAATAGAATTTAACCCTAAAAGGACAAAAGGAAAGGTTTTAAATTTTATAATTTAAGAATGTTTATATCATGGTTTTGATATGATTTCGTAGACAGATCAATAATTAATGTAATAATATTCATTGAGGGTTATATGACAATGTAACGTATTTTTATAAATTAATTGTCCTACATCTAATGTAGTATTAATAAAAATATTTATGTATTAATATTATAATATAAATGTATTAGAAGAAGATTTAAATATTAATGGAATATTATTTAGTAAAAGATATATATTAATGTAGAGCGCTTTTAATTAATGTAGATGAATTAATTATGATGTATTTATGTACTAATGTTGTAATGTTAATTCATAGCGAGTAAAATGGTATTAATTGGGGTGGAAGGTGCACATTGGGGGATGGTGTTCCAATCTTTTTCTTTGGAGGAAAAATAGACTTAGCATATTCTTTGTGATTGGGGATAGCTATAAACAACCAAGCTGAAATTTATGGGCTTTAAAAGGGGCTAGCTTTGGCCCTCGATAAGGGATTCAACTCGATAATAAGAATCAAGGATTGTAAAAACACCATTCAACATCTACTTTTAAACACCACTACCATAGACATAATCTTAAACTCAATTCTCTCTAGGATCAAGCACCAAATTTCTTCCTTCGCTAACTATTGAACATTCCATATATACAAATAACTCAACTCCCTAGCGAACTCAATGGGGAGTCAAGTGATGCAATTACCTCTAGAAACTCTTGTTGCAAATGGGTCCCTCACCAAAGCACCCATCCCTTAATCACCTTTCATTAATGTTAAACGCCATTTAGAAACCAAATCCAATTTTTTAAATGGGTGGTGGGCTGATCCCCCCTGCCTCGCCCCCGCCCCGCTTGATGAATTTAGAAAAATGTGTAAGGGAACACATATCAATCGTAACTATTCGCCTTACACTAAAGTATTAAAAAATCAATGACACCCTTAATAGATTAGTCAGTTTTGGGTATGATGGAATTTGGGAGTGAAATCATACTAATGAGTTAGGTTCATACCACTTCATCATAGCACATTCAGACTAGGAAATTATGCTTGAAGTTGGATGTGTGGATATATGGTAACAAAGGACGCATATCATGTGAGGTTCTTCTCTATGAGGGATTGAAATTGAAAACCATAATAAGAAACTATTTGTTAGCTTAGATTTATTCTCCTCTAATTGTGGGTCCCCTAACATTCTTTCTTGTTCCACTTAGGATTGTTGAGTATCACTAGTGTTCTAGATCTTGGCATCCATGGATTGTGATGCATGGCAATTGGCTTTGGTCATTTAACAACAAAGATAATCGAGTTTGTGTTCAACCAAAAAATTCACTAGGGTCATCAACTCTTTAGTTTCTTAGCTTTCCCTTTGATTTATTTCACATTCTCTAGATTAGTTTCCTTCAAGGAGATTTGGAACTCTCTTGTACTATCTTTGAGGGGATCTCTATGACTTTGGGAGTGAAGTGTTACTCTACCTATAATCCTGCTCCAAAATTGTACAAGTTTTATTCATGTGTTTAAGTTGTTTGATTTGAAAATGTCAAGTGCTTCTAGGGTTTTTCAAGGTGAATAATCAATTTATGCATTCAAAAGTGTATTTTAAACAACAAAAAATCACAATATTTCTAGAAATTGTATTGTCAGATTCCAGTTAAAAAGACATTTTGTAGTAGACTACAATAAATTAATTTTAAGATAATAATTTTTGAAAAAAATAAATAAATATTCATTATATTTTTTCCCAAAAATTTTAGCATAAATTACTATTAATATATTATAATTTATATTAGTTTATAAGAAAAAATTAGAAAACAAAACACTATACTTAATTATATTTTTGAGGCATGAAACAAAAATTATAAATTATATTACTTTAAAAACCAACATAGATACATCTTAACTCTGGATCTACCAATCACCAAAAGGGACCAAATCTCTTGAGATACAAAACTCTTTTAATGTGGAAAGAGAAAATATTTTATCCCTCTTTGTGCTTGGTAGATCCAGAGTTAAGATGGATCTAGGCTAGTTTATCTTAAACACTAGATGAATTTTTTTTATATTAAATTATCTAATGTATGATTTACTTCTAGCATGTTGATGTTAATTAAGAGATTTGGTACATCGATATCAGATTGATAATATGGTAATTATGATAACATGTTTATACATATATTTGTTATACATATTCTTGGATTAGCACTAACTAAAAAGATGGAAAAGGGATACGTGATAGTCAGAGATCCATACTAGTAACTTGCCATTATCGGGACATCGAATGCGTAATGATATAATGCACATTGTTGTATAACATTTTGTATCAAATGATATGCACTGCTATGACATTGGATAAATTACATATTGCACATAACATGACTACCTAACTAAATAATTCAATGATAAGTACCCAAAACTAGTGTCATAGTCTGATCCATGTTAAAGTGTTGGAACTAGTTCTTGGAGGAAGGGTGGAGGCATTTCCTAGTATGTAAACTCTAAACTTGGATTTGTGGGAGGTCTATGATGGGAACACTTCCTTGGACATGTGATGATGACTATTAGTTTCTTACTAGGGAAGTTTGGTTGATATAGTCTAACTTCTACCATTTTAATTTATGAGTGGTTAGATCAATATAGTTGATGCCATAATATATTGAAACGGAGGATGGATAAGATGGGAGTAGAATTAGGTTAGGGAAGATGCATGGATATATGTTAATTGTTAACTCCATATGAGAGGTTATTTCTTCATATGATTTTTTCTTAGTTTTGGTTACTACATCTTTCCCCTTGTTTTATTATGATCAACTTTGATATTACTCCTTGACTATTGTACCTTATGAACTCTAACTTCATAAGAAAGCTTTAAGGAGGGGTGTATGTAATTCTAACTCCTTGATCCTATTATGCAATTTTAGGCTGTTAGCCTATCTACTTTGAGATTTATTGTTGTAATAGATCTCTCTCTCTCTCTCTCTCTCTCTCTCTCTCTCTCTCTCTCTCTCTATATATATATATATATATATATATATATATATAATATTAGATATATATATGAGGTATGTGTATGCTAGCTACATACCCACACCTCACACAAATACATTATCATTCTAAATTCTACTATGAGCGTTAAATCATATTGTAACTTAATGATAAGCCTTAAGATTGTTAAAGATTTATTTATAACAATTGACTAACTCTTAAGCTTGATTTAGTGGTTAATTAAGTGATTATCTCTTGATACTAATTAATAATTAACTAATGACTTATTTTTTATGATTATTTTAATATTAAAATTCAATATAATTTCTATGAATCCATTGATTTGAATTGACCTTTGACATTATATTATTCTATTAGGAAGTTATTAACTAGTGAGTGAATGACTTGAACACCTGAGGCACATTAACTGGGGGACAATTAGGTAACTAAGAAAGATGGTGGAGTGGGATTGAGAAAATTAAAGTAAGTAGGTGGAGGTGTATATATATGATAACAAAGGTCACATATCATGTTAGATCCTGCTCTATGAGGGATTGACATTCCAAACCATAATGAGCAACTACTGGTTATCTTGTGCTTGTTCTCCTATAATAGTGGGTCATGTGACATTCTTTCCTAGTCTACATAGAATTGTTGAGTATTACTAGTGGTATACATCATGGTTTCCATGGACTATGATCCAAGACAATTGGATTTGGTGATTCATAAACAAGGGTAACAAAGTTTGTGTTCAACCATACAATTCACTAAGGTACTCAAATCTCTAGTCTCTTGTCTTTCATTTTGATTTATTCATCATTATCTAGATTAGTTTCCTTCAAGGAGATTTGGCACTCTCTTCTAGTGTCTATGAGGGTATCTCTATGATTTTAGGAGTGGGGTGTTACTGTACATATAATTCTTCTTTGGAATTATCCAAATATTATTCATCATGGGAATTTCCCTATTTCTCTTTATTTTTGTGAATCTTCTTCCAAGGGGATATTGTTAGCAATATTGGTGTCATATTGACCTTCATTGTTTGTAGCTAGTGAGCATAATGCACTTTTGGTCACAAGTAGTGGTGGGGTGTTGATTTTTCCTAGTACTTTAGAATCATTTCTATGTCTAATGATGATCATAAACACACTGAAATACTCACAACTTGAAGCACTTGGAACAATGGAAATGTAATAATAGTGAATCAACAAAGCACACAAGAATTTTTGTAGGCCCAAAACTTAGTTTTAGTATAACTTTAATAAATTAAACATATGGCTCGCATACCATGGATCATTTCCATTACAAAGCCCTGGTACAAGGAAAAATAGGGCTTAAAGTCAACATTGTTTGACTATCAATTTTTCGAAGGACAAGAACAAGCTTGACTTACTACTCAAGAAGCCCTTGACCACAGTTCTTTTAGTCCTCTTTTCCTCGAACACCTGGTAGGTCCTTTACCACCTTTCTCATAGAGAAACTGCACCTTCAATAATTATACATATTAACTAGTCATTTTGTAATTGAGCCTACAATTACAAGCATGTATCAGATCCAATAACCAACTTCTCACAATGACTTTTCCTTTTCAATGTCATTGTATGACAACTCCAAGACTAGCCTTCAAGTCACATAAGCACTCACAGTAAATAAACCTTATGAATCATTATATTTTAGCCTTTAGTACTAGTTGTTTAAACCCTCATTTGTTTGAATATAATTCTTTCATTATCCACCATAGCTTATCCTTTTCTCGCATCAGTCAATATAGGTCATTGTAATCTAGTTCACAATAAAGATGACATCTCCTCATCCTATTGTAGAAGTACACATGCAATTCTATAAACACAACTTAGTTCCTTTGTCTAGGTCTTCAAGGTCAAATTCCACCCTCTATACATAACTCATACCCTCTATTCAGGTCTTTGAGGTCACTCGACCCGATCTAAGTCTTTTTACGACTAGGAAAAACAAGCTTGAACCTCCTTTAATAGCCCTTGTGTTGAAAATGTAACTAGTTTCGGTCTTCATAATTGTTGTTATACTCATTTTAATATGCATCCTATGTAAAAAACAAGAAAATAAAAGAAAATGCTATTATGATTAAAAGCACAAGTTTCATGCTATTTATTGATGGTCTTCTAGGTAGAAAAATTTTCCTCATGACTCTAAGGTTTGTTAGGTCTTAGGATTTATTATCATGGGTCAAAGGAGTCAACATCATGTTTATAAGACCCTTCTGGGTAAAATGTAATTGTAAAACGATTTTTTTTTTACTCTAGAAGGTCCTGGAAACTCCAAAAGTACAAGTCAACCATAATATTTATAAGCCAACCTAAAGGAGGGGATTTGACCCCCTAGAAAGGCTATATAAAGGAGTACTTTGACCTCATTTAGCAGTCAATCACTCAAGAAGTTCGATCTCTCCATAAATAATTTGATCTATATCTAAGAAGCTACACAAAAGAAAGAGAAAAGTTATAGGAGCGGAAAGAAGGACAAATCTTGTTTTTTTGCTCTATCTCTCTCACACGTGCGAAGTTCTAAGGTTTTTGGTGTTGCAAAAAGAATTTAAAGTTGCAGGTTTGAGTTATAGGAGGAGGAAGTGCAATATCTTGTAGCTAGAGAGAAGAATACTCCACTTTGACCTTTTTGAACTTGGGAGGAGTTGTGTTTCTCTAGGAAGGTCTCATGAGGAAGTGGGATTAGGGTCCATAGAGAAGTTGCAAGGACAAAATTACAGAATCAAAGTTGTAGTAGAGATGCAGTAGTGAAGTTGGCAGGTCGAAGTTGCAGGTTGAAGTTGGTTGGTGTAGAATAGGGGAAATAATTGTTGGAAGGGTTCACTTGGTACTTGGAGAAGGACTTAGTATAGGGATTGGGTCTTTATATCTCATTTGTAGTAGATTCTATAAGAAGAGAGTAGTTTTCTAGGTTTTCCCCTTGGAGGGATTTTTCCTTAGCTAATAGCATGATATTTGCATCCTCTTTTGTTTTTTATGTTCTTGATATTTGTTTGATGAAAAATTCTAGGTAAAATAAGACAAGAAAACTAACTAAGTTCACAAGAAAATATTAAGGTTAAAGGAAAATTAAATTAATAGTTGCCACTTTGAATTTTCCAACACCTTGTCTAGTCTGGGCATACAAAAAGGCCATTTTAGCACATAAACTAAGGTTACACTTCTCACCTTACCTCATAATAGAAATTTTATGCTAGATTGTTGCCTCCCAAAATTGTTAAACTAATCACATAAGAAAATACTTCTTTCTCCACGCATCAACTCGATCTCTCTTAGAGGTACTACAGATCACTATGATGGATAATATTCTTTAGTTAATGAGATGACTTCTATGTATAGGCTCTCAAGGTATCATCGACATATACCTCTCTTACTAGTGTCTTAGGAGCCCTCACATTCATTTAGGTGCCTCATCTACATTAATTATAATAAACAATCTTTTTTTGGGTCTTTAGCCCACCATCTTATGTCCAAATCCCATCACATGGGTACATTTCCCACAAAAAACCATTTTCGTGGGTCAAATCCACACAAACTAGTACCCTAGGGGTTGTGGGAGTACCTCCCAAGCTACACTTCCCAACACTCCCTCTTAGAGAGGGAGTTACTTACACTACTCGAAAGTAACCCATTGGAAACACTAGCTTAGTCTATAGTATTCATCACTACATCATACCTTATAGAATTAACAAAACAATCATTGGTAGTGCCCGTAACAGTAGAATCATCTCACTTATTGTTCTCATGATAGGCCTTCAACCCATTCTATGGTTCCTTCTTACTAGTTGTAGAAGTATCCCTACTCTCCACTAACCATGTGCTCTTCTTATGTTGTGGATTCTCACTTTGAACCTGCAAACTCTTACTTGAACTTCAATCCCACGGAGTCTCAGGAACCTTCTTCTTCCTTTGATCTATAGGTTTGTATGTCAAAATTTCTAGACAGTTATCCCTAACTCCAATGGCTACTCCAACAAATTTAAATCCTATGGGCTTGAGTATTTCTTACCCATCTTAGAATATCACCCCAAACACCTTTTCCTTGATCACTAAGATAGAGAACATGATACACTTGAGATTTGGTATCAACAGTACATCTTGAACTCGTAGCAGCCCACCTGAATCCATCCTAAATGGTACAACACCTAACCCTTTGACAACATTTTTACTCCTATCACCAACTTCCATGTGAAATATCGAGTCCCATTCAGTTATATTCTCAAAAAAATCTTGTGAACATGGCATATGCTTTGACACACCACTATTAATGAATTGTTGGCTTATATGGGCATGACCCAGGTTAAGAGGTGATTTAGCCAAGCAAATCTCTGTACTACTGGCCCTTTCGGCAACAGTCCATGGAGTGCGGATTGAGGTCTCACCTGAAGCAGTATGGGAGGGTGCTAGAACTAGGTTTCCACATCTTGGGGATGTCTAATGAGCTTCTGGAGGTCTGTGGTTTGACCCAACATGCATGTCGCTACGCGCACTTGTTAGTCCCTCGCAACTTGTGATGCTACTTCTGTGCATCCCTAGTTGGTGCGTGACCCATATTATACCCCAGTTCCTTGCTAATTAATTTGTTGTTACCCTGTTACTCAACTTATTTGTGTAAGACTAGTGATTATTAACAATATATCTAGTAATCATATCAATGTGTGTGATAAACAAAACAGTATAAGTGTAAAGAAGGCAATACACAAGCATATACAGAGAAATTGGAATCAACTTCTCTTTATTATTCTTTGTTCAAGATTACAGACTCGACACCACCCTACGCACTCAGCTGCAAGGGTCCATGCACTTAGCTGCAGACTCTACTAGGGCTCTGCGCACTCAGCTGTAGAGCCTCTTCCTACTACTACGACCCAATACACTTAGATTCTTATTCTATTCTTGAACCATGTGTATTTATATATCTCTCTACTTCCACTCCCTTTACAACTTAGAACCTCACTCTATTTATACAATCCCATGGTCCACGGACCATGGGTAGGCTGACATGACATTATGTTACTTTATAATACTTAGAGCAGACAACCTTATGACACAACCTATACTTCGCATTCTGCGCCCGTAATTCGCGAAGTATTACAATACATTTAACCAAAACTTGGGCTTTGAGCCCCAAAACATGTTGTGGGGGGATTCCATGCCCAACAGACCCTTGACACAATCATTGTCACTCATCCCGAGTCACTCTGTTGGCGCAGCGATCTTGGCGCGGAGCCCCTCCAACTAGTCATGTATTGCTCTGAGGTTCGCAGCACATTGTTCTATGGTTTGTTGGACCTGCTGCATGCACTCTTCCAATGCTTATTTGTGAGGATCAAATGCCTGCCTTAGTGCGTAGAGTCCCTGCATCTATGTGGGCTTGCCCTTGATATCTGCCGTAATGGTGAATGCCTCATCAACCCATGGCTAGACACGCGCTTTGAGAAGTGCCTATTTTTGTCTTGCAGCATCCACCTGTTCTTTTAGTGACCTTTCTTACTGCATCTTTGCCAGCCGTTGAGTGAGGACGACTGTCTGCATAGTTCCCCTTACATTATCGTATTGCTCCTGAAGCTTGCGTGCCTCTATTTCCAGGAATTGTATGTTGGGGTCCTCCTACAAGGATGTGAGGACGCCAAATGCTTGATCCAACATACTGGTAAAGTCCTGTACTGCTCATCCAATTTCTTCCAATCCTATTTGAATAGAACTAACGCACTACTCTCTAACTTATGGGGGAGTGGCAGGTTGTGCCTTCAACTGTAGCTCGACAATCTGGAGATTTAGCTCTAGTTGCACACATGTTGTTTCCTCATGCAGGCTTCAAACTCCACTTGCTAGACAATGGATCCACATCTTTGTTGGTAGGGCTGGGAGATGGATAACTCTAGGACTCACCAAAACACTTCATCAACTGTCTGCATGATCTTCTAGTTCTCTGACACCAGTTCGTCATGTTGTAGGCTGAGTTGTTCGATGTTGATCGCTTTCTCATTCATCACCTGAACTGTGTGGCCCTCCATGGCATGGAGCCCTGCTGTTATGCCATCCTGTAGTTGGTATAGTGTGTCTTATGGAAGGGCAACCAAATTAAGGCCAAGTCCCTTGATCTTCCCCACCATAGCTCTGTCGTCCTAATTCCCTGTTGTTAGAGCTCCTTCTGGTAGCACTATGGTGTTGGCCATCTTTACGCATAGGAACTGCTCCACTGCTAATGTGCCTATTGCACCGTAGGTGGCTATGGTTCCTTCCTGTGGGGGCCACACCTATAGTTCCCACAGTTGCACCCTTAGGCCCCCCAACACAATCTATTGTTCTGACATGGCTTCATAGAGCACTTCCTTGGTGACCTTGCAAACTGTGTTGCCAATGTCGTAGAGGTCGCCTTTTGTTAACGTGATCGGGCTGATGGCCACTTTGGATGCCTTGACCTTCTTTCATGGACCCGATCTCTTTGTGATGCGTGGCCTTTTCAGTTGGGTGGAAATTGTGCCTGGGTCCACGCCTTCTTCTATGAGGTCTATGTCCTCTGCTTCCTATCCTGTAGACAAGTCCTGGCCCTCCTCATCCTACGTTGTGGTGGCCCCTATTGTCTACATTTTTGCTACTACTTCAGTGGCCTTTGCCTGATCTGCGGCTGCCTTTGCTACCTCACAAACAGCCCCTACCTTCGCGGCCACTTTTTCATTATGCCTCTTCTCGGCCAACTTCACGACGCGCAACTTGGTCTCATCCTTTTGTTTCTATGCCGATGTCCTATCTAGCTATTCCGGATCTGTGGCATGCCACTCGGGACACCATGATTCTAACACTAGAAATATCGCATCATCAATGGCAATGAAGGGGGCTTGGTCCATTGCTACACTAGATCCTTACACACCTTGATGTAAATATTATGCATGTCCACCTTGAAGTCTGAAATGCTCCGTGGATACTTCTGTACTGTGGGGGGTAGGCGTGGTCATCTATTGATCCACATCCGGATGCTCGCCTCCATGAGCACCCAGAAGATCCTTGTCTCACGAATCCGATCGTTTCCTTGGTAGCCCGAAGCTACGTGTACTTTGCAGCCTCTGGTAAGTCTTGTTCAATGTTAGGGAACTGACTGTCCTCTGGAAGTTCTCCTGTTACCAGCAAAATGGGCAAGAGCAACCACGTGTAGTGGAAGGTCTTGCCGTACTCCTGGGCTTCCTTATAGTTGGTCAAGAATTCCTCATAGAGGAACTCTGCCCAGTTGAATTGGACCCCATATGCATTGTTCAGCCAACACAACTACCGGTGCTGGTACCTCATCACCATGGCATTTTCTCATTACCTTCCTAGCTAGGAATTAGGTGGCTAAGTGCACCCTTTTATATTTGATGTTGCTGATTGCATAACCCCTCTATTTCTTCTCAAGTTTATATTTCTTCTTCATGGCCTCTGCGAGAGCAAAATCTCCGCTTTTGCCTGTTATCGCCATGGGGCCCTTTCCCTTACAGGGGAGCTTGGAAATTCTATGGATGAGATCTGCCATGATGGGAATAGGCTTCTCTAGCCATAAGTACCCATCGTGCACCAAGAAAAGCAGTTGGCTGATGACGAAAATAGTGATGGGTGCACGATGAAAGTGTGGAATCCATAGTAGATGAAGCAATCTGGCCTTCTCCACACCGCATAGACATTTTCATGGCTCTAATGTTATGATTGGCCCCTTTATGCTATGCTTCATGAGGCTCTCCGTCTCTAAGTGTGGGAACTACTCGTTGTCCGTGAGGTCCCAATATTCAAACTTCATTGTGGGCATGCGGCCTAGGTGCGAGCCCTCAAACACAATTCCATTAGGGAGGAGTGGGGTCTAGAGTGCACTCTTAGTGGCATCCAAATCCTTTGGTATCTTAGTTTTCCCTTTCCATGGAGGGACGTACTCAGGCAATTTCGCTGCAGAGTGCATCGGCTGGATGTCCTCTTCCATGTCTTCTACTTCCTCTATCTCATCGATGAGAGCCTATAGGTCCTCCTCCTCGTCATCTATCTCAATGGTGACAAACTTACCCTTTTATTCCATTGAGAGTTTATCGAACCGCAGATTCCTCGGGGACATGCAAACTGGTTCTGCTACCTGCTTATCTTTCTTGGGCCTCGATGTCTAAGGTCGTTTTGGTATTCCTGTCGTGACCCCAGTATCTCCTGGAACATCATGTACCATTGGGTTCTATGCGGCCTCTTCAGTGGTTCCTATTACAGAGCCCAAACCTCTCCTAGTAGCAGCCATCCTCTTTGAACTGTCTGTGGTCGTTTGCGAACTTTGGGGCTTAAATGTCACTCGACGCTTAACACGTCGTGCTCTAATCAACTGTTCAAATCTCAAGTGAACAAGTGTTGTCTCGTGGCTAGTCCATGGAGTTTTATAGCACCTTTTGATTCAAATTTGACCGTTGCCCCCAATTCTGGGCCATCAATGCTTTCTTGGCAGCAGATTGCCCCAAATCTTGCCCTTAATTCTTGTCTTAAATGCCCGCTGCCTGCTCCCTTTTGCCTTAAATCGGACATCTTGTCATCAATAGTGACACCAACGGTCACTTTCCAGCCTACTCGTGCGGCAGCGCAACCCCCCGTGTGCGGTTGCAACCCTTGTGACTTGTTGATTCTACATGCACCTCCCTCATTACGTAGCTCCCAAATAGACTCTTTTATAGTCCTGTGCTCTCCTTCAACTGCCTGGAGCACTAAGACTATGCTTGCTACGACTAGTCAGGTGGTCACACCACTTGTGTAAGACTTCAACTCGCCTTTCAATACAGTCTGTGGAAACTCCTCAATTGCCTTCGTGACAGCCGGCACCATGCATTCTACTATATGTAGTGCGCTCCCCTGGTTACTTCGTTTGGTGAGGTGTGATCATAGCCATGGAAGCATAGTCATAAATTCTCAGTGACAATATTCTAATCCAGTGGGTTGATCATCTGCACCTTGTCTTGTTACCTTTGGGTGATCGACGGGACATGCTTTCTTGATCTCGTTTTCTAGCCTTTTGATCTCAACGTCCATCAAAATTATTTTCTTCCTCAGTGGTACCCATCTTTTTCGAGTTCGTGAAGTCTAAGGTTCCCTCGCCGAATGGCTTCCTGAATCTCTATGTGTTCGACCTCGTAGCACTGTGTTATTTCTTCATCCTGGTCTTTGCATATTGTCACATACATGGGAGCTACTACGTTTAGATTCCTCTTTGCATTCTCTTTAGAAATTATGGTCTCTACTTTGTTTTGCACCTTTGGAATTGTTTCTGCGGTCAAGGTTTTGGACATGGTCCTATAGGCCCATCGAACCATTGGTACGCACAAGTCCCAATAAGTGCGCTTGCCTGGTGAACCTTTTTCAATACTTCACACACCCTATCGAATGCTTCGCCATAGATAATTAGTAGCCTGCATCACCTTTCGTGTTGTTGCAGTTTGTTCCAATTCTCTATTCTGGGAGTGGTGTGTGCTTGTGCAAGTTGCACAACATATGTCCATACCCATCGGGAAAGGTGGGTGTGCAAGTCATTTCGCCCCTGCTGATTGGCTCGCATTCTGAGCTAGGGTTTTCCAAAGCATAGGCGCATCATCCTTCTACATCCACGCCAGTCCTCAAAATTTCCTTGATGCATACCCCACCATTGTGCGGGCGTTGCACGCAGTGCCCACTTCAACGCATCGAACCACTGCTTTTCTGGTACTACACTTTCAAATTTTCTCAAGAATTCATCCACCGCTGTCAACCCATCATATGTCAGTAGATCCCTTGCTTCTGTTGTCACACAACGCATTGATCTAACCATCATGTTGCAATTAAGCGTTGTTACTTCATGTAGCCAATTCTACCATCGCTCTATTTCTTCATCTGAATCTGAAGTGCAGGAGTTTTCGTGCTCCCACGAAATCCTTCCATCTGTAGTCGGATTCACCCAATACTCTTCTCGCACAGTTATATTGTAGATACAATTGAGATCGTCACACTATCATCGTCACACACCGGTTCAGTGTATCGCGCTCCTTCGACTAGATCTAGTGCTACTACTGTGCGTAGTGACTTTTTCTCAAAGATCATTTTGCACTTCTTCAGATTTATGACTGCATTCATATCGATGGCCCATTCTATTCCTAGTAGTGTGGGATAGGGATTACTGTCATTGACAATCTCTATCACTTGAAAATCCACCTGTGTGCTCGCACCTTCAATATCTATTGTTACCCCTTGCAATCTTCCCATAGGCAAGATCTTTTGTTTGTTCACAATTTGTAATTGAATAGGAGACCACTATAGCGCGAGTCTTCCCATGCGTTCCCATGTTTGTTTTGGTAGTACATTCGCATCCATTCCCAGATCCAGGATTACCTAATCCATTTCATATTCACCGATTTGTGCAGTCAACCTCATTTCCCTTCATGTGTGCAATGCATGCTTTCTGAGTTTCTGGACCACGCGCAGTTCTCCTGACCCCGCACACCTAGTGATAAGTTCCTGTAGCCCCTTTACTGCCTTGTTGTCGTGTAGCCATTTCATGCATGTCTCCAGAAAGGTAGTGAGCATTGAAAGATCCATTCTTAGTTCTAATTAATCCTTCTACCTAAAGTGGAGGCCTTCGTGAAGCTCTTCTTAGCTTCCATGAATGTCTCCTTCGGGCATTCTAGATCAAATTTAGGTTCCTTAGTAGGAGCCTTGCGAACCCATGCACTTTCTTCTGGTTTCTTACCATTAGCATCGCCAGTGGTCATAGCACTCCTGAGCATCATGATTATGTTCGGGTCTTCTTCTCGCTGTTCAGGCCTCATCATCTATAAATTCTGAGTTGGAGGGGGCTGAAGTACCCCTTTTTCACGCAGTCTCACTATCAATGTAGGGCAGTCTTCTGCCTCATGATCAAACTAAGTGCAATATAAACATGATTTCCTCATCGAGTTTGTACAATCGCGGGCATAATGCCCTGGCCCTCCGTAATTATAGAAAATTAGCTATCTGCGACCCCTTCCTGGTCCTATTCCACCTTGACCTCGACCACGCCCCTGAAATCCAACACGCACCATTCCTGCATTCGAGTCGAGGGCTCATGTTTTGGTCTGCACCCTATAGGCAGAGGTCTGATCCATCATTAGTTCGTAGCTTCTGCAGGTGCACTCATCATGGCCTACTGACCTGCAGAAGTTACAAAACAATTGTTGTGACGTTTGTGTATACTTCTACAATAGATGACAACTGTCCGTAGTGTGTTTTCCTCCTATCTGACAGATCGTGCACCATAATGCAGGTGCCACGCTTGGCCCTGCCTGTGCCTCAGGTCTTAATGGCATCGACCCTCATCGTGCCAAGTAGTTCACGAACACTGGACAATGGTCCTTATCATGCCCCTGACCTTTGCATTTGATGCACCATACCTGCTCGCATGCCTCTAGCTGAGGTGTTCTTTCCTTATTAAAAAATTACATTTCAAGACACAGATTTTGCAATTGCACATGGATTTGTCGGACTCCCAGACTAGGGTCTTGTATAGGGGTCCCATGCAATCTCATCGCCATTTCTAAAGCTTCGGCCTGGGTGGAAAGTTTTTGCTATGACAACGCCATCCTTAAGTGCGGTGTCAGTGATGCTACAAACCATGCATGGTGCTATCCATTTTTCAGCGTCATGTTGGCTTCACGAATCGTACCCTTCAGTCTTTGGTCCAGATCCCAGTGGGTCTCGCCCGGGAGCATCATGATCTCCTTAAACCCAATGATTCATTGTGTGTCTGACTTTGGCCTGCTAAATTGCTTGTTCAGCACAGCTTGGATCTCT
Source organism: Pinus taeda (assembly GCA_000404065.3). Classification (NCBI taxonomy): domain Eukaryota; kingdom Viridiplantae; phylum Streptophyta; class Pinopsida; order Pinales; family Pinaceae; genus Pinus; species Pinus taeda. The sequence continues at coordinate 68,769 of APFE031446369.1, read as the reverse complement.
ATAATTCCTTCTTTGGATGGTCATTAGAATGCTTGATGTACCATGTTAATGCGCGATCCTGCAACGCGCTTACGAGTGTAACCTTCCTGATATTGTCATCCATGACGCCTTGTGTTTTCCATACTACTCTTACCACGAACTAGAATTGGTCTGGATCTTCATTCCCTACTCCTCTAAATACCGATAGATTGATCGCACTCGCCATACTGAACTGTGGTGGTGGCGAAGGTGGGGCGGGTGGAGATGGAGGTGAGGAGGGTGAGACGGGTGGTGGTTTGGGTGGAGGTCGTAAACGTGGAATGCGCTGCCTTATCACACTGACTGCACTTCTCGAAGAAACTTTTGCAAGCTCTTCCTTGCTTTCTCGTGAGGGGGAAATTAAGGGACTAGTTTCCAATTCTTCACTACTTATGCTTTTGTAGATCTTCCCACTTCACGTAGTCCCAAACATTAATTTATTCACATAACCCGCTTTTCATACAATAGCATCTTAATCGAAGTGTTCATCGATTTAATACACTTACCTTGTAGTCCCTTGAGGAAACATCGCTCTGCCTCACATTAGTTGACGGTCATGTCTACCATGAACTCAGTGATAAATCCTCCTATAATTCGGTCGAGCCAACGGTCCATATCTCGCGTGATCGTATCTCCTGATGCTTCTAGTCTGCACCCTAATATCATAGTCCACACGATTGGTTTTTCGAGCCTACACTTTCCTTGACTGTCTGCTCGCTTCGCGATCCACTCATACAGTTCAGAAGGAAAGAATGCAAAGAAAATTTCATGTATTTCTGTATACAAGTAGCGCTCCAACCACTTTTCTTTAGTTGCTCATGGATTTTTGTTTTCCTGCGCCGCGAGAATTTATTTCTTTGTTGTATTCCAGTGGCACGACATCAGACATCCCTTATGCATAACCTGGTCCCGGCAGTGGAACCATTTGTTAGCTTGTATGGGCTTGACCCATGTTCAGAGGTGATTTAGCCAAGAAAATCCCACTACTACTGGCCCTTTCTGCAACTGTCTGCGGAGCATGGACTGAGGTCTCACCCGAAGTAGTATGGGAGGGCACTAGCACTAGTTTTCTGCACCTTGGGGAGGTGTGATGAGCTTCTAGAGGTCCACAGTTTGACCCAACGCGCATGTTTCTTCACGCACCTGTTAGTCCCTCACAGCCTATGATGCTACTTCCACGCAGCCCTACTCGAGGCACGACCCATATTATACCCCAGTTCCTTGTTACTTAATCTGTTATTACCTAGTTACTCAACTTATTTGTGTAATACTAGTGATTATTAACAACATATTCAGTAATCATATCAGTGCACGCGGTAAACAAAACAGTATAAATGTAAAGAAGGAAATACACAAGCAGATACACAAAAATTGGAATCAACTTCTCTTTATTATTCTTTGTTCAAGATTACAGATTCGACACCACCTTGCGCACTCAACTGCATGGGTCTCCGCACTCAACTGCGGACTCTACTAGGCCTCTGCTCACTCAACACCGCAGAGCCTCTTTCTACTACTATGACCCAATACACTTAGATTCTTACTCTATGCTCGAACCATGCATATCCATCTATCTCTCTACTTCTGCTCCCTTTACAACTTAGAGTCTTGCTCTATTTATACAATCCCATGGTCCGTGGACCATGGGTAGACTGACATGACATTACATTACTTTACAATACTTAGGGTGGATAACCCTATGACTCAACATATACTTCGCGCTCTGCACCTGTAATTCGCGAAGTCTTACAATAAATTTGACCAAAACTTCAGCTTTGAGCCCTAAAACATTTTGTGGGGGGATTCCATGCCCAACATGAATCATGCACCCTCGTCAATGGTACCCTCAGATAAATAAGAGACCAAAGCAAAGTCTTCCTCAAACCTTCTTGAGAAGTCATCCAACTCACCTAAGGATGTAGCAACCATAACTATCTCCTTCTTATTCTCATTTTCTCCCTTCTTCTGACGTGGAAAGTTACTCACATAATGACCATGCTCACTACATGTGTAAAACTTCAAGTTACTCAAATCCTTCTTCGCATTTCCCTTTGTATTTCCTACAGGAGCCATGTTCTCTTCAATAAAATTCTTCATATGAATATCCTCATCCCGCAATTCTTCTTCAATGAAGTCATCCCATAACTTGTTCTAATCAGGTAGCTTATCTCGAGTAGCAATCCCTTTGATAAATGATTTCCATTCCTCGGTAAAACCCTTAAAGAAATCCTCACTAGCCCTTACTTTGGAGCTTTATCACCAATGGAAGATAGCTCATCACAAACTTGAGAAATTCTCATCAGATATAGAGCCACAACTTTGCCATCAAACATCTTGGTGCTCTTGAGATTCTCTCTCAATACCAACAACTAGTTCTTATTCTTATTCTAGAACAAGTGCTAAAGAGCCTTCCACATCTCTCATGTAGTCTTATTCCCAATTATATGAGGTATCAAGTGATATTTGAAACCATTTAGGATGATGATCTTAGATTTCACATCCAACTCTTCATATGCTTCCAAATCCTTAATGTTTGTTGGTTTTTGAATCTCCTTATGACAAACTCGCAAATCTTGTTCAACGACATGACTAGCTTGATCCTTTCCTTCCAACGACTATAATTGGACAACCCATCCAACCTATCCTCATATCTTAGGCTAGTAAACAACTTTTCCATTGTTGTCAGTCTTTCAAAAAAAATCACCCAACTCCCACTTGAGCTTGTTCGTTGTGCACACCCTAATTCAACTCTCCCTCCAAAGTATCTATGATACTATGTTTATTTTTCTTAGTACTTCAAAATCAGGAAATGTTTAATCATGATCACAAACACATTGAAACACTCATAAATTTAGGAACTTTTCCTAGCGGAAATGTAACATCAATAAATCAATGAAGTACACAAGAATTACTACTCAAAACATGATTTTATTACAATTTAATAAATCAAACATAGGGCTCCTATACCAAGGATCATGTCCTTGACAAAGCCCTGATACAAGGAATAATAGGGCTTGAATTCAATAATGTTGAACTATCAATCTTCCCATGAACATGAAAAAACTTGACTTACTTGCTAAAGATTCCCTTTACCATACTCCTTCCATACCTCTTTTCGTTGAACACCTCGTAGGTCCTTTGCCACCTTTCTCACAGAGAAATTTTACAGTCAATACCTTTGCATATCAATTGCTCACTATGTTATTTCTCTCCAATTAAAAACATGGATCAACTCCAACAACCAACTTCTGACAATGAATTTTCATCTTCAATGTCACTATATGATAGCTCCAAGTTTAGCCTTCAAGTCAGATAAACACTCACAGTAAATCAACCTTGTGACTCACTGTATATTAGCCTTTAGTGCCATTTGTTCAAAACCTCCATTGTTTGAACAAACTTCTTTCATTAACCACCATACACAACCTTTTGTCACATGAATCAACATAGGTCACTTTAAACTGCTTCACACTAGATCACACCTCCTTCACATGTTGCAGAATTCCATGCACGACCTCTAAACATAGCTTAGTTCCTCTATCTAGATCTCTGAGGTCAACCTCCAACCTCTAGACACAGCTAAGACCATATTTCCAAGACTTTGAGGTAACTCGACTTGATCTAAGTCCTCCTACGACTAGAAAAAACAAGCTTGGACCTCTTTTGATAACCCTCAACTAGACTGGGCATACATAGAGGCCTATTGGGCCCTTAAAATAAGGCTTCATACCTCCCTTTACCATAGAATAAAACTTCTATGTTATATGGTTGCCTCTCCAAATTTCCCAATAAATCACATAAGAACAAATGTCTTTCTCTATAGATCAACTCTATCTCTCTTGGAGTAACTACACCTCTCTTTGATCGCTAGCATTCCTTACTTGGTGAGACTTGACTGTTGTGTATAGGCTCTCAAGGTCTCATCAAAATTTTACTCTCTAATTAGTGTCTTAGAAGCCCTTAAATTAATTTAGGTACCTCATCTACATTAATTGAATAAACAATCAATTATTTTGGGTCTTTAGCCAACCACTTGGGTAAATTACCCACAAAACACCATTTTTGTGGGTAAACTCCATGAAACCTAGTAACCCAAGGGTTGTGGAAGCTACACTTCTCAACATCGGCAGTGGAGAGACGACATATTAGGCTATCTCGGAGCTTCAAATGAATCGTCTCTTGTGTTATACATTTTTTCCTTTTAGTAGGACCTCTATTTATAATAGTAGCATTACTTTTAACCAAGAATTGGAAAATATCATTGTAGCTTCGGAAGTAAATGAAAGGAGATCAATGATGGATGTCTACACACTCAGCGAGATGATCACAAAGCTCTCAAACAAGCTTGATTTGCAATTAACGTATTTGAATATGAAGAGAAACCAAATCAATGAGCTTCAAATACATGTCAATTTACTTGGGGAGTAGACTACAACCTTTCTTTCAACGTTACTATGATAATTGTACCTTAGGTCAACTATCCTATGCTAGCTCAATGAAGACTACAACCTTTCTTTCAACTTTACCACAATAATTATATCTCAGATCAACTATCCTATGCTAGCTCAATAACCTGTACCATACTTCATGCAAATCAAATGGATGATAATCATGAATTTATTATAATAGATAACTAATTTTTGTTAAGGATGTAATGAAAAAAATCAAACTTTTTGGAAGGATGTTTTATTAGAGTTTACACCTAAAACAATTTAGTATTATGTAACAAAGATCAAAACACAAAAGTAAGCTTCCAAAGACTCGACAATGCTCTCATGGACCATGAACTTGTTTGAGTTTTGTACTTTTATTGTATTAAAAACATTTTGCATCATATAAGTTTTACACTCACTTTTAAAAAATCACATTTATTATTTAAATAAATTAAAAATAAATACAAATTATATTTTTTTCCCATACAGTAGAAAACTAATTTTGAGACAATGGTGTGCATTTTAATGAAAATAATTTGGAAAAAAAAACAATATTTTCAACTAATTATTTATTTTAAATTAAAATTAAAATATTCATAAAAAATAAAATAAAATTCCAAATTCTACAAATATCAAATTTACAAATTTGTGATAAATCAAAAGCATTTTAAAACATGAATATTCACTATTACAAAAAAAATCCACATTAAAGAAAAAATTCTGAATAATCTTAAACCTGGTTGGAAACTAAAATTAGAATCAAATCAAATTATAGCATGAACCCTATAAACTGACCAGCCACCTTTTATTTCCAAGTTTGGCGTACGTACAACTTTGATTTTGTAAGTTGAATGGTGGGAAAGCATCCAATTTCTCCAACACATTTCAACATTACAGCTGCCATAAAACTACGGCAAAATGCCTTGCTCTACAAGTAAGCTATAATAGGAAAGAAGGAAGTTTGGAATCCACAGTTTGAAAGTTATACAAATTTCAACAAATAATGTTAGAAGTTCTGGATTAATACAATCAGTCAATCTCATCAGAAGAAGAAATTTACACGTTATTTTTTTATTATCATAAGAATTCGATAAAAACAAATCTGTGCGAAGGAACCACTGTGATCTGTATTTACCCAAAGTATTTCAGCCAATCTTCTTGACTGTTTGACAAAGCTTCCTGCACCTGCACGCCATCAAAATGTATTTGATTATTGATATCATAATTAATCATCGTAATTGCCATTTGATGAATATATAATTGACAGAAGATGGTTATTCCTCTTTCTGTGATTTGAATTCCATCTTCTTGATCCATCACATTGAGATTTTTTTTTAGATTTTTTTTATAAATGTGATGGGTCCAGAAAATAGAACTCAAATCTGATAAATGTGATGGATTCCGAAGATGAAACTCAAATCTTTAAGATTTTTTTTCTGTAAATGTGGGAATCAGAAAAATGAAAAATCTTAAGATTTTTGTTTCAGAATTGTAATAAATCGTGAAAATTTAATTCAAATTTTATTCTGTTCAAGTATCTTACCTCTTTAGTCATGGAAGAAGTATCCACCAAGATTTCAGCATTGGCTTTATCATCAAGGGGTAAACCCAATTCTGCTGCTAGGTCGTCTAAGTCTACGCTACCATAACGTTGAAGTTTTGCAGTGGAATTAAGAGCACCCGCTTGGAGTGTTTCATGACAGAAGAGTAAATTGGTGAAACGACTTTCATTCAAACTTGGCAGAAGCCCTCTCTGCTCTTCTCCAGACCCACTGGCTATCTGATCCTCTCTGATCATCATGTTATTGCAGTGATTACAAGGTTTAACAACGTGGGTATCTTTATTTTGATGCAAATCAACTTTTCCATCACCAATACTAGGAGTGCAATGGGGGCTTTCAGGACTCCTACTATCGATTCCCTGCCCAACAAAACTATGATATAAAATGAAATTACAAGGCTTTAGCGTTAAAATGCAACCATGTAGAAAGTTTATATAGAATATCAAAATTTTAATTCTTAATACTGAACAAACACTTAAGCGAAGTCTTTTATTTTTGCGCCATGAACTTAAAACCAACCAATGTGGTTTGTCATCCGAACTAGATAACAATTACAAATTATTCATATTCATAATAAAAACTAAGTTACAGACCGTTTTACAACCATACAAATATCAAAATGCTCATCACATATTCAACTTGGAGATGATAATTCCATTCACAACAGTGCAAATATCAAAATTCTCATCACATATTCAGCTTGGAAATGATAATTCCATTCACAAATAAACTAACGTTAGGATTACATTTCAATTTCTTACAGATTATTCATATTCATCATAAAAACTAGGTTACAAGTAATATTGGGTTATAGAAAGTTTGGGAAGAATATAAATATCACAATGGTCATTTTTTTTCAGCTCAGAGATATGTTTTGCTTGTCACATTGAAAAATCGAGAAACAGATCATTTCATTTTTGGGCTCTTCTGAATGAAAAATCCAGATTCCAGACATTAGTTTAATCATATGTGTTATGAGTAGGATCTTCCGAGTGAAAGATTTAGAGACAACTTTAGTCAGAACAGTTCATTCTTTCATTGTTCTTAATGAAAGATTCAATGACATTGCTTTGATCAGATCAGCTGTGTTATGATTGGATTTTCTAATATTAGATTATTGTGTTAAGCTGAACTTAATCATATGGTTGATTTCTAAATATTTAGTAATCTTACAGATAAGAATGAAATGGAACAATTGACCTCACTCATGTCTTCAATCAAGGATAAGGAAGACTATTGTGTTATGACTGGACATTCTAATATCAGTATAAAATGAAAATGAACTAGAAAATATTCTTGTTTAAGGTTATCTAATTTGAGAATATTAATGGACATAAACAAATTCAACTATATGTACTTTGTATATACACTTTCGATCTCCAAACTATTTTAGAATTTGCAATAGGCATACCCTCCCCCTTTTTCAGTTATGTATCTTCTACTCCATCATTTGCTAAAGAATCGAAATTTTAAATACAATGTAAAATTTTAATTAAAGAAATTTTGAAAGACCTTCATCAACCGCCTCAGACATGTAGTGTTGGTTGTTATGCAATTTTCTCTTTTCTTATTTGTTTCGTTGTGCAACATCTAGAAAGAAAACTCATCATATATGCTAGCATGATCTCACATCTTAATAGTCCGACAAAGTAGTTAGGCCACCATTGTCTCACATCTGAGTGGTCCAAACAAAGTAGTTTGCTGTTATTATCTAAGTGCTCTAGCAAAGTAGTTCCGTGGTCACCAAAGTCCCACAATCTTAGGGTTTCAACAAAAGTTTGTTATCCAAGATCAAGATTTCATTGAGAACCTACCAAATCTTAGTTATGTCTTCTCTTCTTAATGCATTCATAGAAGTGTTGAATTTCCTTTTTTTTTTTACGTATGCAGAAATGGAGATGGTATGCTTCAAAATTTCAGCATGGATTTCTATCAAAAACAGCGTCCTTAGGTGCGTTTGGTATTATGCATGGTTAAGGTATTCAGAATTGCTCACCTGATCACTACTTTCTGATCTGGACTGGGCAATAGATAAATTGGGGGAACTGTGAGTGACTCTTGCTTGCTCTTCCAAGGGATTATAAGCACTATAATTATGCCTGTCACTGGAACTAACAGTTTCTCCAGCTGTGCATCTCTCTGAAACCTGAGTTGCTTCTGTTCTATTGGCCTTGCCAGCATCCCTAGAATCTGTAGCTTTTTCCCAATTGCATTGCCTTGGTTGTGTCTGATAGAAAACCTTGGATACCACAAGCTCGCCTTCTTTCTCTTCTTCCTGTGAACCCAAATGATATTGATGCATCACCCAGTTTGTTTTCTCGGGTTTCCTGTGTTTCCCAAAGTTAGTGTACAGAACTAAGATTTTCTTGCAGCCTTTCTGCATGCCATTAACCATCACCGGTCTCGTTTTGCCAGTCTTGTGCCATCTTGTTTCACCTTCACCAGCCTCAGCGCAGGGTGTTTGGATCTTTCTTCTTTTTCTGGTGCCTGTGGTGTAAGCTTTAGATGGTCGATGAAAGAAATGCCTTACAAGGCCATCACGAGATATTCCTGTAAGAAAAAGATAAAATATCACTGTCTAACCAGGAATAACTTGGAATAACAGAAACTATACAATAGTGAAATGTCCATCCAAAATGTTGTGTATTTCTATATATAGACAATTTATATTCAAATAATGAGTAAAATGTCCAAATAAATTTTATGAATACATTTTCTCTAATATACACACTTTCGAACACACATACAATTTATATCCAAAAATAAAACAATCCTAAACCGGTTTTAGAATGATAGTATCCATTACCTATCAAGAAATGGGTTTGGATCTTGCTTATAAATAAAAGCTGCTTTCACTGACAGGGTTAATTGTACCAGTTGGGTTAAAAAAATTCCCTATAGTGGAAGCAATACATACCTGGCAGTTTTTCTGGATGAGTATAGCAGATCCCATCTCCACCTTCAATGGTAGGAATGAACTCATCAATTAAAGGATGAGGGCTAGAATTATCAGAGCTAATCTTTCCTTGAAGATGTTCTATGAGCTCCTGATCTGAAGGGTCAAATTTTACTCCAGAAGGCAGGCCGGCCCAATCTTGAAGAGCCTGTAACCAAAAGAAAAATTCCTACAGTTAGCTACATGCAGGAATATAATTAGTGGGATTTGGAATTATTATTTTTCTGGTAGATGGGCATATATATCTTCTCCCTGGATTGAACTTGTTTAGTGGGTGTCCTACACCATGAACTGTAACATATTCTTCGTGTCGAGATAGAAAAAGTGAACAGTTGCATACCTCTTCGCGCTCAATCTGGTGACCACACGCAGGACATTGTTTAATTCGATACTCTTCAAGTTTGGAGTCAATCAACTGAGAACTGCTTGCACAGTTTCTATTTTTCCCCGCCATTAACAGACCATTTCATTCTGCTGCTGCTGCTCCCCAAAAATACTGGATTCTGTAGGTACAAAATGCAAGGCAATCAATATACCCAATATGATACAGAGAGTTCAAATTGACAAGACAGCTTAAAACATGTGATGGCTTTGGTTGGAATCTGGCGAAGCATTGTGATATTTTGTTATTTGAAATGTGTTTTTATGGTGTATATGGATTCAGTAGGGTGGAAAACTTGGTATGCTGAAATTAGAAAAAATTTACAACTCAAATTTGTGATCTCACAAATATTCGAGAAATTTTTAACAATTTGGCATAGAAAGAAGATAGAATTTTCTGTAACTTTCACTAGAAACAGATGTCTTTAAGTCTCAGGAAACCATGCAAACCCAGATAAGAAGAAAAGTAAGAATCAGAATCATTTCTGGAGAAAGAACAAAATCGGAATAAAACTAATCTTTGCAGGACAAGACAAAAAGAAAGGCAGATCTATTAAATGAAAGAGCTCAGGAAGTAGAACAAGTTAAAACTGAATAAAGAAAATTATTCTTCTCCTACCAGATTGAAAAATATGGCGTGAGGAAGAACCCAATGACCAGAAAAACAAGTTTCCAGATTTAAAATTCTCAAGGTTAGCTCCCATAAAATGTAAAAGGGGTCTAAGAGTTTGAGTGCGCGCGGGGCAACCAGCGGTGCCGTGAACCGCAAGATAAAAGAATCAAAATTTGGACAAAAGGGCGAGGCTGAAATACACGACATCGAATCATCGCGAGAAATAATTTATTCATGATTGATAAATTGGAAGGTTCCACAAACTAATGAAAATTAATATTTAAATATTTATGACAACAACACTTGCATTTGGGTACGAAAGCGAGTGCCGTCGGGCAAAAACATTGTGTATTGCGGGCAACCAGTGTCGTGAGATGTGAGTGCGGAGGAGGATTGCTGAGGGGTCAACTGGTGTCGTGACATCTCAACTGGAGGTTGGGGGATTGTAGGTCCAATGTGACCCCTAGAAGAGGAGTTGTAGGTCCAATGTGACTCTTAGGAGGGGAGAGTAGCTTTAAAGACACTCTGAATTCAATAATGGAGTTGAAAAGAAGGGATTTAATAGAGATTAACTATTAAAAGGTTTCATAGAGATTAACTATTAAAACAATTTATGAACTTATAATTACTGATCGATGGTATGATTTTGAGTATTTAAAGATTTTTTTTTGAAAATTATAATGATATCTAATGCATTTTTCATTTAAATATTTTATTTTAAATAAATTAAAATTTTATAATATAATTTTTGTCAAAATATGTTGTAATTATATATTTGGAATCATGATTGACATAGAATTGGAGAAGATCATTATTTTCATTAAAAAAATTTATTGTCAAAATATTTATGGTTATTTTTTTAATTAAATTTTGTTTTATATTAGGTAAATAGTAATTTCATTTGTTCTTTCCCCAAAAAAAAGGTTAAAGATATGGAAAAATAATACATAATTTTTTTGACTACAGCTATTTTTTTATTGTAACCCGTTTTATTAATATCAAGAATATCATTAACTATTATTATTAAACAAAACTAAAGAATAACTCATATCAAAATATCTTTCACTATTATTATTAAACAAGATTAAAGAAGAATTCCCGAAACCCTATCATATTTGGTATAACTAACATTACATATACACTGTGCATATGATAAATTTTTCCACCTAATAAAATATGCATGCTCATATAAATCATACATAATAAAGCAAACAATACCCTTCAATATTACAACTTATCCCTTCCCTATTACAACTTATTAAGTAAACCAATTTTATTAATAAATAAATAAACACTTTTATAATTGAAATATATAAATTTATGTTTGACAAAAAGTACAATTTAATTTAATTACATTTTTATTATAAATTATTATATTAAATAATAAAAATAGATATGTTATTCTATAAAATATTAGTTATTATTTTTATATTTTTATATAAATATAAAATGAATAAATAAAAATAATTTTGAAATTTTGAAACCGTACAACAATTTATTTCGTACCCATATATAATTGCTTATTATATAAGTCAAGGAGACACGTTATTATGAATACATTATTGCTTTGAACCAAAATGTAAAATAGTTGGTAAAATTGAAACGAACTTCAGGGTTGATTAAAGAGGGTTTAATTAGAGAGGGTTTAAGATGATGGGAACAAACACTAATGACAATATTTCTATTTAACATTTTGTTAAATATAAGGTTATGCTTATAAGATTATAGTATTATTAACTAAGTAATAGTTACAACCTATAAGAGAAATTTTAAATATTTATAATTTTAAATTCTTATATTACTTTCAATTAAAAATATAAAGTAATTAAGAAGGAAGTTTTGGTTTTTATATGGTTTTAATTATTAAAATTAATGATATAAATACTATATATATTATATATAATTCTATATATATATTTATATGTTTTTTTTTTGAATTAGCGGTGGTTTAGGTTAATTTTGATTAGTTTACAGTTATTCGGTGATTTTTAAATTCGAGGGTTCTTTAGAACACGTGTTTTTTCCTATGATATTCATTTCTAATGTAACCGATTTAAAGGTGGAAAGAATCTAGGTAAATTGGTCCATGTGACAGTGTCTTTAGACACCACCATTTCTCTCGGTGTTTCATGATCTTGACAATTGATATCTGAGTCATAGTAAGGAAAAGTAGAGAAAAGTCTAGATAGTACTTTGATTTGGGAAGGCACGAGAGATTGTCACATGTAGATGAGAAAAACAAGGGGAGCTATTAGAGAGTACTCATTATTATTTTTAAGCCACCATGATTGAGTGTGTCAATAGATCTAGTTTTAGAGATTGTGGAGAAACCACCAAGAAGAAATGTGTTGGGTAGGAATATTCATTTCACTCCCTTATGATTATCGAGCCATATGTTGACAATGAAATTACATGAAGTGAAAACATCAATGAGAGCCAAGGATATGGTGGCATATGGAGCAGAGGTTCGAACTTTGAAGAGGATCCTAGAAGCCAAGTTTTGGAGGCCATGGAGAAGTTGTTAGGAAGAGAGTTTGCATGGGTAGCTAAAGGATGCAGTGGCTATGGAAAAGGAGAGTGAATCCCATTAAAAGGCATGCATGGTGGTTCAATAAAACATGGCAAGGGGTGGTATGGACAAGAAAAAGGATATGGATTCATTGGTTTGAAGTTTAATGTAGGACCCTATTGAAAATGAAGCAAGAAAATCTAAATTTGAATTTGCCTTGGTCAAACTAAAGAAAATTCGAATTTATATTTCAACAAAAATCTTGGAGGTAGTTAACTGAGATGACATAGCACTTGTCACTCACTTAACTCAGTTAATTCGAGTTGGGGAAGCTTGAGTTCAATTTAGTATGATTTATTTCTAATTTGTAGTAATCTATTTCAGTTATTTTGAGTTATTATTAGTTAAACTAGTTCTAATTGTCAGAAGAACTAGTGGAGGACAAGTTGTTGAAGTGGAACTTCAACCACACTCAATGATCAATCAGTTAATTGATCAATCAACCTAAAATAATTGTTGCATGCAGAGAATTTGAGTTACCAAGTTGAAATAGAGATTCGAAGGCAGTGTACTATTAGTTGTAGCATATTCCAATGTGTACAAGTTGTGAATCCAGTCAAAGGAAGATCCTAGAGGAATTGGGAAATTAGTTAGTGGGAAATTCCTAAATATTAGGGGCTAATTTCCTTGAGGAATAATGCAAGGAAATAGGATCTTAGAGGGCTTAAAATTAGGCTAAGTGTTGGCCAAAGTTAGTTAGTCAGGCAGAGAGATAGACTATACACTTGCAGGGTGTGCTCAGGCTTGAGCAAACATACGTATTCATCTATATTATTTGATTAATGCAATAGGGATAGGAAGGGGTTTTGAGCAGTTGTTTTCCCCTAGATAAGTCTTTGTGCACGTGGGATGTTTCCTTTTGCATGTCTATGATTTGTGTTCTAGATTTTGAATTAACTTTCGCATATTAGTAGAGTAGCTTTGAGTCTTGTGATTTAGTAAATTTCATGAGAAGTTTTGAATCTACGCATTAATTTCTACATAGTATCAAAGCTAGATTCACAATAGAAGAAGAAATTCGAAGTTGGGTCTCAGAGGTTCGAATTTGAAGATTAGTGTTGTAGGTTTTCTTCAAGACTGAGAAGATGGATTTCAATGGACTAAGGCTAGAGTATGCCTTGGAAGGCACCTCAAATTTTGTTGCATGGAAGGACCACATGGAGGTAGTATTGGATGACAATGGGTATCTAGAATAAATCAAGATAGATGTTGCAAAACCTCAAGCATCTTATGACCAGAACTTTACTCAGTGGAAGAAAGATGTAGCTAAGGCGACGATAATCATCTTGGAGGGAGTATGAGATCATATTGCCTTGAATATCCATGGAAAATAAGATTTGTTTGCTATGTGGAAAGAACTAATGGAATTGTTCGAGAATAATAGTCACCACAGGAAGTTGACACTCAAGGATAAGCTTCGAAGTATCATGATGCAGAAGAATTACACAATTCCGCAACATCTGAGCAAGTTTACACAGTGTCGTGATGAACTTGGCGGGGTTGGTGCTAGTGTCCCTAAAGAAGACATGGTAGCTCTAGCCCTTCTGGGCCTTCCTAAGAGCTAGCATAGTTACCAAGATTCAGTGAATGGAATGAAAAAACTACAAACTTGGGAACGCCTATGGTCTGATTTGGTACAGGATGAAATAAGGTAGAATACCAGAGACGAGACTTCATCCAAGGGTGAGGATGAAGAGAAATATTCCTTGGATGGAAAATCAAAGAAAAGAAAAGGGAAGAAATCCAAATCTAAAGGAGAATCTAGTCAAGGGGCCAAGAAGAAAGACTTGTCCATAATCACATGCTTTCATTGTCATGAATTCAGACACTATGTCACGAAGTGTCCACACAAGAAGACAAGCAAGAAGACCTCGGGAGGAGTGGCAGGTGAATCTTTGGCTTCACAGTTCAAACTTTATTTTACGCTCATTGCATGCATGGTCAACACAGTGATGGGAAGCATGTGGTACTTGGATAATGTTGCCTCGTTCCATATGACGAGGAATATAGATTTTTTCAGTGATTTTGAGGAGAAGGATCTCTAGTTACACATCGAGATGGGAGATGATGGAAGGTGCAAAGCGACCGAGATTGGAACAATCACCTTTGAGAGGGAGTTGGGCTCGCTGCTCAGTCTTAAGGATGTGATGTTTGTTTCAAGTCTAAAGAAGAATATTGTATTTGTTGTAGTTTTGGAAGACCATGGTTATGATGTGATCTTCAACAAAGGAAAGAAAATCCTCAGACATATAGCCACGAGACAGGTGAAGCAGATTAGGGTTCATGTGAAGAACCTTTACAAGCTAGATGTGGAGGATTTTGCTCCATTGAGCACAAAAGCGGAGAAGGTGCAGAGCCATGAGATTGGCAAACTTTGGCATAGAAGAATTTCCATTTGCATCATGGCGCTTTCAAGATCATACAATAGATTACCACAACCCTCCCCAAAGGAGAACTAGATTAACAAGATACATGCAAAGGGTGTACCTTGGGGAAGTACACAAAATACACTTTCCATGATTGGTATAATAGATTGGATGTAGTCCTTGAAAGGATCCACTTTTATTTTTGTGGAACTTTCTCAATAACCTCCACTCCCATGCACATATATTTTGTCATATTTATGGATGACTTCTTGCGGAAGTGTTGGATCTTCTTCATGTGGAAGAAGGATAATACTTTCTCCAAGTTTGTGGAGTTCAAATCACTTGTCAAGAAAGAAATGGGCAAGAAGGTAAAGGCTCTCAGAAGTAATAATGGAGGTAAGTATGTGTCGAATGAGTTTAAAAAATTATGCGCAAAAGAAGGCATTTGACGAGAGTTGACAACACCCAACAATCCACAATAGAATGGGGTGGCTAAGAGGAAGAACCCTAGCATTTTGGGAGCAGCAAGGGTGATGTTGCATGACCAAAGCCTACCTCTTCACTTGTGGGATGAAGCATGCAATAAAGCGGTCTATTTGAAGAACATGTTTCCTCATCAGATTCTTCACATGATTACAACATAGGAGGCTTTCTCGGGGAGGAATATGGATGTGTCAAACTTCACAATTTTTGGAGCCTCTGCTTACTGCCATGTATCTAAAGAATCAAGGAAGAAGTTAGAGCTGACAATAGAGTTTACTGCATGAGTTCAGTTCAATATGATTTATTTCTAATTTGTAGTAATATATTTCACTTTATTTGAGTTATGTTCAGTTAAACTAGTTCTAACTATCCGAAGAACTACTGGAGGTCAAGTTGTGTAAGTGGAACTTCAACCACATTCAATGATCAACCAGCTAACTGATTTATCAACCAAAAATAATTGTTGCATTTAGACAATTCGAGTTACCTAGTTGAGATGGAGATTCCAAGGCAGTGTACTATCGGTTGTAGCATATTCCAATGTGTACAGGTGGTGCATGTAGCATAGGAAGGACCTAGAGGAATTATGCGATCCATTAGCGAGAAATTCCTAAATAATAGGGGCCAATTTTTTGGAGGAACAACGCAAGGAAATAGGAGCTTGGAGGGATTGAAAATTGGCTAACTATTGGCTAGATTTAGCAAGTCAGATCGAGGGACAGACTATACACTTGCAGGGTGTGCTCAAGCTTGAGAAAGCATATGTATTAATCTCTATTCTTTGTTTAATGCAATAAAGATAGGAAGGGGTTTTGAGCAGTTGCTTTCCCCTAGATAAATCTATGTTCATGTGTGATGTTTCATTTTGCACATCTATGATTTCAGTTCTAGATTGTGAATTAACTTCCGCAAATCAGTAGAGTAGCTTCGAATCTTGAGATTTAGTAATTTTCGTGAGCAGTTTCAAATCTACACATTAATTTCTACAGAACTGACATGTGAGGAGAGTCGCGTTGGTGTGATAACACCAATGGTGTGTGAACATCCTAAGAGTTTTGGTCCAAGGAATGTGTATTTCCCTAGAAAGTTGTAAGAATCATTGTTCAGACATACATGTTGCACAAGAACATGGATTGTTCTAATGTCTTAAAACATTAATCAAGCATACATGTAGTGTAGTGCCGCATGAAGTCATTAACTTGTGGAATGGACCACTTGGATAGGTACCCGAGGTGGAAGGTGGTAATGGTATCTGGCTTGGGGGGGGGGGGGGGGGGGATGTGAGATCTAAGGTGAGATGGTTGATGAATGATTGAGACCATGTTAATCTCCCCAAGTCAAGTTTAAGGGGGGGTTTTTAGGGTGGTTTAGGTAACTAGACTTCCATGTTTCTAAGAACCCATGGTTTTGCCACAGTATTCATCTTTAATGTGGCGTACTTAAAGGTGGAAAAACTCAAGTTACAGTGTCTTTGGACACCACCACTTCTCTCAATGTTTCGTGATCCTAAAAGAATTATAATCTTATATTTAATATAATATATACTTTATTGTTTGGTCTGCCTGGGGTAGCTCAAGTGGTGATGGTCGTGGAATAAAGTCTCACCACAGAAGAGATCTTGGGTTCGAATCTTGTACTACCTTCCCCCATTGTGGGGTGAATAATGGACATGTAAAATCGGAAACAAGAAAGTCTCGCCAAACTCTATATATGTATGTATGTATATATAATTGTTTTATATACCTATTATATATTTTTTAAATTTGAATTAAATAGAAAATATATTGAATATTTTTTAGACAAAATTAAAAATTATTTTAGATGTTTAAAATTTATTCAAATTTTTTAAAATCAAATATTTATTTTAAATTTACCCATTTATAATAAAAATTTAAATATTTTTTATTAATTTTTTACATAATTATATACATTTTTAAAATATGTGAAATATTAAACCTTTTATATAAATTTCAATAATTATAAATTTGTGATACTATTAAAACTTTTTAAAATTAATATAAAGACTCTTGAAAAAAACATATTTTTTAGCATCTTTAATATAAAAAATACAAAGATAATATATAAACAAAATTCTCTACTAACATGATAATCGAATCATAGTGTCCCTCTTTAACACACATGCAACTTTTGGGAGAGACCATGTAAACAACACACCAAATTTACAAATTACTTAGGGCAATCCTTTGATACTAGGCATCCTTCCATAAAAGTGCCACTAGGTTTATTATCCTTCCTTTTTATTAGACTGTAAACTTGTGGAACTCCTAAAACGCTATCTCTAAGTTATCTTTTCCCATTCTTTGCTTATATAATTCTACTAAAAGGGATAAATAGTATTATGTCTTTGTTTAACGCTTTACCACTTGCTTGAATTAGAAATTTAAATGTTGGGATTGTTGTGTCATTTTCACACTCTTTTTTTCCTTCAATATATATATTTTTTATTCTTTACTGGTTTTCTTTCCTGGTTTACAATTTTTCTTTTATTTATTAATTTTCTTTCCACATTCACAAGTCTTCTTTTCTGAAATAAATATTTTTAATCTCTAACATTTTTTATTATTACATTGGTTAATCTTTAAAAATGAAAAAGCCCATTTTTATTAAATAAAAAAGGATTATTCTCTCCTCTTACCTCTCTTCTTAAAATATTAAAAGAATTTTGAAACAACCACCAATTTTAAATTAAAAATCTAATTCTCAATTTTCATGTTAAATAAGTCTTATATTATTCCATTCTTTTTATCTACTCCAAAGTGTACTAAGTACTAT
>APFE031446369.1:1615-50143 GCA_000404065.3 Pinus taeda | reverse complement strand
AATTATTTTTTCTTTTATATATAGAATATTATTATACATTTAAAAATTCATATGGAGCTAACTTTACATGCTATATCAAAATTTAAAGATGGATTAGATTTGATATTAAAAGTATGTATTTTTTTAAGAGGTGACAAGTTCAAAACTAAAAAAAATATAATAAATAATGTTTTGGTAATTTAGTAATCAAAATCATTAGTGGAAAATAAGTATTGATTCTTAATAAAAGAAAAAATCGATACACCCATATATCTAATTAAACATATAACTTTAATATTAAATAATATAAATATATATTAACAATTTCTATAATCGTTTGCAAGCCAATCGATCAATTATCATTTTTTTTTAAAGTGACAAAGTAGATGTTAGGTATGTTTTCCATACTTTTCTTCCTTTAGCAATGCTTATAGATGTCATCTTTACAATATTTGGACCCTTCATTTACGCTTTTTTATGTATTCATTTCCCTTTTAAAAGATAAATTCTAATAGTTTTGTAGTATTATGATATGTCTTAATTTTAAAAATATTTCCTTACGAATGATACTTTCTCATAGTTTTATATAATGAAATGTCTTAATTTTAAAAATATTCCCTTAATATATTATATGAGCTTGTTTATTATATATATTCGAAAGGAGAATACTTTTAACTAACATGTCATATAGGTTAAAAGGAATTGTGTAGTCAACTGTTATAAGTATATTTATTTATTAATTGATATGCAATGAAGTGAAATTAATTTTAAATTTTGACCTTTAATATTAAGCAAAGTCAATTTTATAGGTAAATATTAAATAAGATAATTTATATTTAAATATGAATTTAATTTTTAATAATTTTTTGACCTTTAATATTAAGCAAGTCATTTTTATAAGTAAATATTAAATAAGATAATTTTATTTTAATATAAATTTAATTTTAATAATTTTTTTTAATTTAATGAAGGAAAGACTTGAAAGAGTAAAGTTTAATAAGTATTTATATTATATTATATATATATATATAGTAAAGTTTAATACTTAGTTGATAAGTTGTTAAAATAAATATATGGCTGGATCAATCAGGAATAATTGAATAGATTTTTCCAACTTCCAATGCGATTAGATGAAAATGAAGGAGCGTTTAGAATTGAATTTATATTATGCATTATGTATAAATAAAAGTACATTAGATGAAATTGTTTTTGAGTTTAAATTAGGTAATATAATTTCAAGCAAAATTGTGATTTTTTAATATTTAAATGTATTTTTGAATGCATAAATTAATTCAAGACCTTTAGAATTTTTTGAGGAGAACTTTGTAGATTAAATAATTTAAACTCATGATTCTTAAAAATGTCTATCAAATTTTGGGCAAAATTGACTAGAAAATATACTTGGAAAAGAGTCATTTTTCCTGTACCTATAACATCTTTTCTTAACATTTTAAATGAAAATTATCTTTTCAAAGTTAAAGTGTGTTTAAAATTACATCTTTGTTATAACCAACCTAGATCAATCTTAACTCTGGATCTATTAATTGTCGAGAGGGATCAAACCTCTCATGGTGCAACCCTTTTTTTTAGTGCAAAACTTGAAGAACTCGAGAGATTTGATCCCTCTCGACACTTAATAGATCTAGAATTAAGATGTATCTCGCCTATATATATATTATATATATATATAATATATATATATATATTATATATATATATATATATATATATATATATATATATATATATATATATATCCGGTAGTTAAGAAAGTCTAGTTGAAAAATTTGTTACTAGATCCTTAAAACCTAATAAGGTCCTTTGTTATACCATAAAACCCAATAAACATATATACCTTTGTTTTTGCAGGAGTTTAACTATTCTTCATTTAATTTTATTTTTGTATCCAAATTAAGTTGTTATGAATATATGAGAGACATATTCTTGTGAATTTTCATGTAGATGTTAAAACTAATGGTCGACAAGTTAAACTGAGCAACTCCAATAAATTTTAATGTGGAAAAGAAATATAAACAAAATGTAAGACAACATGTGTGATATTTTTTTTCTTGTTCATGTTTCTCTTCACACTCAATAATAAAATTTCAAACATGTAAAATAAAACGAATAACATATAGAAAAATCTGCAAAAAATATAATCTTTGAAGGCTATGTAACAAAGTGAGAAAGGTTTTTTTTCTCAATTTTTACTTGAAATACATGCATCGTTGGAGCTATAAAGTCTTCATGTAATGTGCCTTTAATTAATGGTTTCCTTTTCCAAATTTCATATGAAAACTGCTCAAGGTTATGATATATGTTGTGGAAATTAGGATTTATTTTGATTTAGCTAAAATATTATATTGCAATGAATGTCTTACATTAGCGAAAAATACCTTTAAATAAGCTAAAGTAAAGAAGAATACCACAGGAAAATCCATGGGTTGATAAAACCTCGAGTCCAAAAACCTCCATCTATAAATTTAATATTTCATCTCAATGTTATTTTAATTATTAACTATTAATTTTTATTTTATTTTCTTCTCCTTTTTTATTCTTTTAATTTATTTAATGTAATTTGACCACTAGAGAAGAATACCATGGGTTGTGAAAATCTGGAGCCCATAAATCTTCTTCCATAAATTTATTAGTTTATCTCAATTTTATTAAATTATTAATTATTATTATTATTATTATTATTTGTAAGCTAGAGTAGGACCTTTCATTTTCTATTAACTCGGGTTAAAACATGTACATGCATTTGATGGCCTCAACCAACCCTGAAGGGAAATCGGGTTTGTTGGCCATCTTAAGTTTTTATAAGCCAGCCAATAACAAAAAACAGTAAGTCTGCTTGTCCATGCCAAATGCACTATACACCAAAAAAACTAACCTTGTTTCCTATCGACATAAAGATCTATGAACAAAAAAGGGAGAGCTTTCTCTCAGTGATCTAGCAAAGAAAACCTTAAACATAGTAAGAAGGATCAGTCTACCATATTTCCAGGTGGATTGTCTTCTTCTTTTGTCCCAGGAACTATCTTCTTCAACTGTTGTTGAATCTCCTCTAGCTTGCTATCCTACATGAGTAGAGTTATCTGTAGGTTCTTCATTTCTTTTTTCAAATTTGGAATGACCTGGGTCATCTCTTCCATCTCCATAGCCACCTGCTCCATTGCTTTAGCCAACAATCTCTTCATCACCCAATAAACATGAAGGGCTTGTTTATATAAGGACAGGAGACCCCTGCTATTTCCTGGGTCCGGAAGCAAGTATTCCCAATCCTCCATTTCAGGGTCCAGATCCTCCTGCATGGCCGCTGTCTCTAATTCTTGTATTGTCCTTCGAATGTCAGCATTTGTTTCTTCATTGTATGCTCTTTCTACCTTCTGCACCTCATGCTTCAACGTTTTCCTGCCACGTCGCTTTCCAACTGGTGAAGGTGTGCTCCGTTCCTGGCTACCAGCTTGACATCCTCTCGCTCTGCCCCTCTGCCCCCTTCCCCGACCTGGACGGACAACGATATTTTCAATCGTTGCCTTGCTTCCCTGACCTGCTACAAAGGAGGAAGTTCTAGCGAATTCTTCACCTCCATGCCCCTTAGTTTTCTTCCCCAGGTTCATCGCTTCCCCTTGTTGCTTTTCCTCTGGATGCCTAACCTTCCCCATTCCGCCTTTCCTCGTTTGAATGTGGTAACCCTGTTCTGGAGTTTTCTCTTCCTCCCATCCAATCTTCCTTTCCATACCCTGCTGCTTCTGTTCATTCACCTCCCGGGGATCAGGCATACTCTTAACTTGCCCTATCTAGCGCCCTTCCTTGCTTGATTCATTTTTTTCCTTTCTCATGCTTCCCTTCTCTATATTTTGCCTGGTATTACAGTGGATGGGTGGTCGGTCCCTCTCCTTTCACCTGCCTTCTACAACTCTTGAATCGCCTCCCGTTTCCTTACTCCTGTCATTGCTATCGCAGAGAACAATGGCTAATTTCTCTCCTACATGCCTCTTTTCATGCCAGGTTTCATGATCTTGCGGCCAACCTCTACCTTTCTGCGCCTGCTCCCTCTGCCACCTGCAGTCTCCATGTTTTCCCTCTCCTCCCCTTCTTAGTCCTGCGCCAACTAACCTGCATCCCATCGATTGATCACCGGATTTCTCCCCACCTCTTCCTTTCATTACTCTGTCGCTATTGCTCCTCGAAATATACACTGCCTGCAACCAAACCTATCCTCCTGTGTTATTTTGTTAATGCGAGGTGGCATGTCATGCCTCCCTCCTGCCTTCGTAATAATCTCCCACGCCGCTGCCTTTTTCACCCCGATCGGGGAAATTATTATTATTATTATTTCAATTTCAATTTCAATTTTATTTTTATGTAATTTGACCATTAAAGAAGAATACCATAGGAAAGCCATGAGTTGCAAAAACCTAGAGCCGAAAAACATCTCGTAAATTTAATATTTTATCTCAATTTTATTTTAATTATTAATTATTATTATTTATTGTATATATATATATATATATATATATATATTATATATATATATATATATATATATATATATATATATATATATATATATATGTAATTTGATAAATTGAAATTGTTTACATAACATATGCATACGTATGAGCCTCACATTTAAAACGTCATCACATATTTGACATTTCACACCTACATATATAACACCTACACATCTAACATCTAACATTTAAGACCTACACATCTCCCTCGTACTGAGTTGTAGAGCGCTTCTTGGTATAATAAATATACCTATAAATCACTAATATATTTAATTTTTAATCATTAATTTAGGGTTTAATATGAGTTAATATTAAAAATCCTAAATTCCATTTTTAATATGATGTCATTCTCAATACATCACACTCATGATGAAATATAAATGTAAGAAATATGCCAATGCACATGTGCTAAATATTAAAGTTTGAAAATGCATTTAAAGTTGATTTATCCTACGGCTAACCCTTTTCCATTGATTAGTTAAAAAAATAGATGCCTTATCTTCTTTTTACAATTATTCCAACATAATTCTTGTTCTTTTCGTTAATTTAGTAATGCTATGAATTTATAATGTAACGGAAAATGTACATTAATATTTATTATGCTTAGAGTCTTAGTTATAATTGTAAAAAAAATAGACAATAGAATTTTCAATACATTCTAAAGTAAATATAGTTATATGTCTCTCTTTTGGGGTTCAAGAGGACCAATTTTGACTATTGAACACCTCAATTTTGACAAGGGAAAGTGTATTTTTTGAATTAAAGCCCACATGTGGGCCTTTGATCATGTCAACCCTAAATCAAATTAGACACCATTGAAAGGATATAAATACAAGTGACCTCAACTTGATTTGGAGATCATCATGGAGCATTATTCTATTCTCTTCTTTGGTTTGGTTCCCATAGTTCTAAGGTAAGTGTTAGTGGTAGAAAACTCCTTGAGGTAAGGGTTGACAACCTTAAAAGAGTGAAATAAAATTATCAACAATAAGCACTCATTCAAGCAAGCACACTATGAAAACTAGTAAAGTGGGTTTAGGAAGAATATCCAAAGGTCCTACGCATAATGTAGATCCTGTAGGGTCCAAACCCTCTTCCTCTTCCATTACATTCAAACCTACAACACAAATGAGAGGAGAAAATACATAGCAAATATTTCAAAGAATGTGCATATTAGAAATGTTAGATCAAGTATAGATATATAAATCATAATATTTTAGACATGAATTATAGAAACATGAGATCAAAACATTTCAAGAACAAGACAGGGCTTCTTTTATTGATAACAACAAATAGGAGTGGAAGAATACAACCTGATCCGTCCACGGCACCAACGAACCTTCTTTTGGATCCATCCAACCCAAGCCTCAAACATCACCTCAATGTGTGCAAAAGGATGTCATATAATGGAAGATGAACATATCCGCAAGGAAACAAGGGTTTCCTATGACTGGAAGTGCAAAAGGCACAGGGGAAATCAGACTTGATCTAGGGAAAAAAGGGCTATAATGTTGATATCCTATTTCCTTCTATCAATTAGGCCTTCCCATGAGGTATAGGACTTTTTTTTCTTCATATTTTAAATTATGTACGTGGATTCAGTATTATGGTACCCGCGTGTACATGCGCTTTTATAAGGGCATAGTCACATATGGAATTTAAAATTTTATTTTTTAATATATGATCAAGTTTGAATGGGAAAGGGATGCCTAAGCCCATATAAAAGCATCATTATGATAGGAGTGTGGAATAATGTTATAACAGATGCCCCCTAATATATGAGGTTAGAAGGGGTACATGATGGCTAAAATGTCTTACGTAAATAGAGAGATAATTTGAGAACCTACGACGAGATCACCAAATTCCAACCAACTGAATACCTGTGTAAGGAATAAAAAAGAAGACTCATGTCTAAGGTGGGAATACTCATGATCAGAGATAATAAAGCATGTCCGCTGATCAATTACAAAGTAGATCCATCATGTATACATAAGGGTACAAAGAATATTGAACAATACATAGTGGATCATTTGATCATAGACACAAAGGAGGAAAGCGAAGCTATATATCAATATCACATGTATAAGAACTGACCAGTGATGCTCAAAGAATGTTTGATCACTGATACCGCATAACTGATCCCCAAAATAGTACCATGTTATATAGGTGGAATAGTGGTACTAAACAAAACTCGAGTGTCAACATATCTAATGCTTCTAAGATGAATTGCAACATATAAGGGTGTCTCACTGCACTAACATAAAATCTAAAAGGACTAACGAGCAAACCAATATGTTGACGTAACTCGAGGTCTTCATCGACCACACATGGTACATTTCTACACAATGAGAATAAATGAGGTGAAGTTGACCATGTGAGAAATTGTTTGATTATTGCCCATTGATGTATACCATTAAAAAACGTGAGACAACTCACCGATAATGATGATGAGATTCAAGGTACCCTAGTACAATCTAACAAGTGTGAATAAATGTGTTGAAGTCTAACATGTGAGAGAATCTATCAATCAGGATACACTGATGTATTCTCACTGTTGATAGTGAAGGATTTTGCCACTAATGACTGCAAACCCCAAGGTACTAAAGAAAGGACTCTAGATATTATTCCAGAGCAATGAGTTGGATTCGATGGGAAAATATTTGCGGGAAGGAAGGCAATAAGGCATCCCACATCAAATAACATGAGTGTAACCTACAGGCCAATAATTTGGAGGATCTCAGATGAAAAGAGATGATGTAACCATTCTTTCATATGTTTATAGCATAAACATGATGCGGATAGTGCATGATAGAAACCCTCTAAACCAACCAATAATGAAATCTAACACAGAGGTGAGGAATCCACCAATAGGGTAAAATGGAAGCCAAGGTATTGCATGAATCCTAATGTGTGATAATGTAAGCTGACGTCAAACACAAAGGCAACCACTCAGTTAAAGACCTGTGATACTGATCAATGTTGAGCACAAGGTCACGTATCCATTATGTAAGTAGGGCCAGGGTGTAGCTCTAGGTCTACTCTCAGAGAAATTTATCGAAGTCGATAAGAGAAGACCTGCCAGCAAGAAGTCAATATGGATTTTCTTAACCAGAACAAGCAAAGGACTAAATAACTGATGTGATACTGAATATTACTCTAGAAAATTGGGTATGACCAACTAAAAATGAGTCAAGAGACACTGTAGAATGGTCGACACAGGTTGACTTCCCTTGAGCAAAATCATGACTTATATATGACCTTATGGCAGCATAAAATAACTTTGTATAAGTTTGCAATGCAGGAGGCATTAACAAACTCACCATATGATTGGAAGAGATAACCAACTAGAGGAGGATGGAATCAATAACAAGGTTATGGCTCTCCTAAAGTCAAACTAAGTCCCATCCCAAATGGTGAAAAGACTTGTTTTGAGTGCTTTGTTCAAGGGCGACACAACTGACTCTTTTTGCCATCAAATATGGAAGTAAATGTCCCATTCCTACTCTTTCTGGAATATATAATTTTTTTCCCTTTTCATATTTAAAGCTTGAAAGAGAATAAAAGAATCCCTATATTACAGTGGAAAGAATGAGTGTTTGAAAATAGATGCTCTAGCTCCTGGGGCTAGAACATTCCTATTTCTCAATGCAAGGTGGCAAAAATGGTCATCGACACTCAAAGGAATATTATTTCCATGGGTTTAAGGTGTCAAGTCGTAGAGGCAAATGAATGCATGGTTTTGAACTTGTAAAATGGCCTTGGTAAAAAGTGGCTTATATAAAAATCCAAATGAAGTTAGATTAAGGCCAGAAAGGTACAAGTAGTCAATATGCAATGAAATGATACAAATTAACACATGGGAGCCTCTAGGGTAGAAAGCTAGAAAAATAGCAAAGAAGAAGAATGAGGCTTCATCACAAAGTCATGGCTGGACTAAAGAGGTTTCTTGAGCCTAAGCAGTTCTTGCAACTTGGGTAACATATGCTAGCAAGGATCTAACTAAGAAGCCCATAAGGAATGGCTAGACCATTATGTTACGATTTTATAAAATGATGAGTGAAGTGGTTAAAAAACCATAACATAATGTGGTCGACCCTATGGTAAAATATCACAGTATGAGGTTAAAGTGGATAATGCAATGGAAAATGATATATCCTAACCTATATGTCAGTAATGAAAACAATACCTGTCATGATAGATCTGCGATTGTGAAGTCGAAAATGTCAAAACAACATCTCAAAGTCTTTGTTTATCCCGAAAAACGACCTTCCCCAACATTTCAAGCCAAAAAAATAAAATTTCATAAAATAATAAATATTAAAAATATGAACTTTCAAAAAGTGGGTTTTAAAATTTCATTATAAAAAGACATTTGTGCTTACCACAACTCATTTTGACTTGTAAGTGTTTAGAGTTTAAGAGCTTGGGAGATAATTTTTGGAATCCTGAACCGATGACTTCTTCAAACCATTTGTCAACCAATAACTTCCAGGTAATTCTAAACCCGATTTCTAGTCATTTCGTGCAATTTGAGTCAAATCTAGTGATTTTTCACCATAAGATTTTGAATTAAAATTTTTTCTTCTGCATGTATGCAGGTTGGGTTTTTGAAATTCGCTTGTAGAAAGACCTACACATAAGTTTTCAAAAGAGAATTCGCGTGTACATGCATCTATCTTTCAAGAAAAATGTGTATACACAGGCGAGTTTGAAAAAAAAAAAACTAATGGATGAAAATATCTCAAATTGTAGGATGTCAATTGTTTGGAATGAAAGAGAGCATATTGAGGTTGATAACTAGGTTGCTAGAAATGCTTGTCCATTACTGAGACCCAAACCAAGAGGTCTTTATGATAAATAAAATTTCCTTGGCAATAAGTGTATAGGATATTTACTTCATAATAGGGCTATCCCAAAAAGGGGATCAATTATTCTAAAAGAGAGGGCATGAGGAGGCCTAAATGTATCTGGTTACATAGAGATCTATTTCATAAGAGGAACTGATAAAGTCTGATCTCAAATTCTGATAAAAAGTGTGAGAAACTTGCCAATCAAAATCATTCTCTTCACTATTGTCAGAGTGGTAGGTTTGACAACGCTACACCAGACCTCTCAACAAACCATGTTCTTAGTCGTAGAGTGCCTTTGACCCAAGGTATTTGATCTCAAGCCTGTTGAATTGTGTGAAAAATAAACTAAATTCAGTGAAACGAGGGAAGACAAAGCATTTTATCTATGGTAGCATACTTTTCTCCTTCGTATTTGTGTCAGAGTGTCTACCACCAGTGGTAGTCCTAGAGATCCAAGGATGACTAGATGGTTAGGCCTGAAGAGATGACTAAATGGAGGCGAGGTTACCTGATCAACATTCGATGTTGAGTTCTTCCTATGGTGGGATGAACAAATCATAGCCATAGATGATTATACCTATGTAGGCATAGATTACTAAGAGGACTTGGAGCTGGTCCTTATAGAGGTTGTTGCATGGGGCAACATGGGTAAACATTTTTAAATATTTATGTCACTTGTTTTTTAATTTTTTATTAATGTGATATTTAAGAAGTTGAAAAATATTTTTTCGTGAAACAAAAATCTTACCAAATTATATGATCATGATGCAGATGTTGGATGAGTAAGATGTGAGGGTCAACTTATATGTAGGCATCATGGAAGAGACACATAGAGAACCACAACTAATACCGAGAGGGTCGTACACACAATGTAGAGTAACTTGGAGGGTCTAACTCATTAGGTTCCAATGGCAGCGATAGAGGACCTCCCTGAGGGTCTTCAGAGGTGGGTGGTAGGAGTACCATGCGAGTGGGTGTGAGTCTTCCGATGGGTGGAAAATGCCATCATCCAATTCCATGATGCATATCTAGGGTAGGGCCCAAGGACTTAGTTTCTAGATGATAGGTATTTTATGGACATGATCGGGCCTAGGCCCTAATTTTGTAGGACATTTGTCAACATTTTGTAATATTTTGAATATATTATTCCTATATATATAAAGACAGTTTATCGATGGTTTGATCATATCTACAAATGATTTTATAGTTTTCATTTTAATGTGATGAATGATTAATATGCCAATCTAATGCTTGATTAGCTATAGAACTAGTAAATGAATTTTTTGATTGTTGAATATCAATGAAATTAATATAAGTAAATGATATTTGCAATAATCTCACTCTCATAAATTGACGATGTAATAAAGGATCTCTCACATGATATATGTTGTTTAATTGAGACGTCACCAACTGTGAATCCAAATAAACTACTAATGATTCAATATCAAAAGATATTGCCTCAGATAGTAAATTAATAACATAATTATATTCAATCATATTATTGGATGCAAGACCGATACATGTACCTCTTGCGATTAGCAATTGACCATATGGATAGTATATTACCCAAGAAACAAAAGCTAGGTTTTGAGTATGTCTACTAGCATCGTCAGCGAATCCTATATACACCAAATCACTCATTTACACCTACCAAAGCAGATCAACAAACCACCGTCACCATGAAACCCATAGTCAGAAATAAATATCTATGTACAATATTTATAAAATAAAGAAAATGCTAGGAAATAGCCTACGCATAATACTTATTAAGATAGAGCTCATTTCTAGGCTTCTACAACACATTTATGTTAAAGTCAACTAATTCATAAACCCCTTTTTTCAAGACCTTTTTAATAATGAACACACCATACCACATAGGTTTTAACTTTCCTGCCCCAAAGGTGTCTTTTTATTGGTCATAGACTAGGACAAGGTAACCTTTAGATAAAACCCTAAGATGCACTATTTTATCATATTGTGGTTTTACTCTCTTCTTATGAGACTCATTCGTTGTGGCCACATATCGATGTTGCTCATCAAGATGTTCTAAATGAAAAAGGTGTTCTTCAACACTAGATGTGTCTCAAAGAAGCTCAACTACTAATTTAAGGGATGGAATATCACATTCTATAGGGAAGATTGATTCCAAACCATAAACTAAATAAAAATGAGTGAAAGTTGTAGCATCCTTGACTAACATGTAGTATGCCCTGTTATCACCCCAAGAAACTCTCCTAGGTTGTATCTCATAGATGCTTGGGAACATTACAAACTCAACAAAATGTTGGAAATGGATGGATGGAAGGAATGATGCATATTCAAGTTAGATAACCACTTCTACTATGCTTATCTCCAGACATGGGTGAGCACCCCCAAACTATAAGGCTTTAGACCACCAATCACTCACAGTTTAAGGATTAGGTGAATATGGATAATATTGACCACACCAGCAGATGCACATGACCCTATGATGGTCGGTTGCAACCAGTAAAGAGGTCTGCAAATCTATTTCCTAATGCACAGACATGATGATAGCTCTCTGGCACTAAGTAAATAGAAACCTGCATAACACATTCAATGGTACATACTAGACTTCAACAGAGAGGTGGAATGATAGCCCCTCTAATGCTAAATATCAAGAGCACATGAACAAATGCATAACAGGCACAACCTAGAATAGAATAGAAGTGGAAAGTGAGCAATTAACAACAAAAGAAGCTTGTATTAGCTGAAAATGAAGACCAGACACTGCAAGTATCAAAATAGTTACAGTCTCCAGAAGTTGAACTTTACATCCAAACCAAAACCATCAACCTTGGTTACATCTGTGTTCTGGGTATATATAGAGTTTCATTACAAAGATATTTTACTATTCTGGACATGGAGAGGTCATAATTGACCACCAACCGCTTTGATTCTCTGATGGAGTCTCTGATATGATCTGCTAGCTTTAATGAACAAAATTGATTTTTTCCGATACTCTGCTGTACTTCTTGATCAGGTGGAGTGTAATATGTATGAAGTCCCATACTTGATAAATGAATTCAACTGCACGAGGCATGTCCCTCTCGCTCTCAGCCACTCTGTTTCTTGAATATGGTTGTTGGAGAAGAAATGCACTAGGTACTTGGTAGATAATCACTATCGTCCTTCAGGTGCACGGCTTGAACTGGGTGTGTTGACTTCATGGAGGATGTATGACTGGGTAGAGGACGAACATCAACCATTGGATCACAGTGATGGATGGCGGGGATTGATTTGCAGAGGGTATAGGGAGATATGGGATCGGTATAGACAAGGGTCATTAGATTAAACGTGGGAAGATCCAATGGTCGCTAGACACGGAAGATGAATGAAGCTTATTGGGTGGGAAGAGCAGGAATGAAGTAGTAAGCGGTAATAGTCGCACCGCTTCCAAGGGTCGGGCGGTAATCGTACACGGGCCATCAATCATGTTCATTGCATGACGCATGGCATATGTGACAAGGGGAAAACTACTTTCCCTGCGAGTAAACACGTGGGCGGTTCGTGGGCGTGGGACGAGCAAATAACGTTGGATCACACGGAAGGAATGATCGAACGATGGGGTTCGACTTCATGTGTTTTTTTTTATATATATTAATTTATGTGACAGGGAAGGACTATGTGGAAACACGCGACTATATGGGTTAAAACCTTAGCGTCGAGGGGCTTGACGGAAAAGGGGATTACTTTTAGATAGAGGAGGAATGACCTATTATAGAGTTTTATGAACCCAACGTTTTGGACTACCAAGTGAGTCCATCATCAGGGGATGCGTCAATAGATATTCTTCAGATCTTAATGATGTATCCAAGAGCTCTTTTTCAGGTGTATACCTGAAAAAGAGCTCTTGGATACATCATTAAGATCTGAAGAATATCTATTGACGCATCCCCTGATGATGGACTCACTTGGTAGTCCGAAACGTTGGGTTCATAAAACTCTATAACAGGTCATTCCTCCTCTATCTAAAACTATCCTCACCTATATGGATTCATTATTTAAAAAAGGGGCTTATGTTGAGCCTTGGAGAAAATGGAGATTGCGGGGCTATGGAAGTATAAGAAAAATGAAGGAGAAGGAGAAAACAGACTAATGTAAGCTTCCTGCTTGCAAGAAACACATGGCCAAGCTAGAAATTGGTTCTCCAAACACTGAAGTACATAACAGAGCTAACGCTGGCTCCTTCTGGGGATGAGATCCTCCTTGTGAGGTCTCAAGAACCTATAGATCAATGCCTTTTTGATAAAAACAAATTAGCAAACTTTCCTAGTGTTCCATTGGGCATGGAGTCTGGCTAAACCTACACTAAAACTGATAAAACATATATTTACAATTTTAAGGCCAAAAGACCTTAAACTGCTTCTCCCGCCATACTTTGCAGTATGAAGGTATTGTTCCCTTGGATTTGAGAAATGATAAAATGCCCTGTCCAGAAAGCATCAAACTTCCCATGGTAGCCTCTTTTCTCTTTCAGTGCATCCCACTTTAGAAACAAATCTCCAACCTGAAAATTATCTGCCTTTGTCCTCTTGTCAAAGGCTTCCTTGATTTTCTTCTGATGTGCTGCAGACTTTTCAACCAGCTATTCTCTGATTTGATGTAGCTCTGCTAAATCAGTAATCCTTCATGCCATATCTTCTTCCTCATTCTGTTCTGGTTGCAGGAACTTTGCCACAGGGAGGGTTAACTGAATAGGGAACATGGCCTCAGTACCATATACCAGCTTAAATGGAGAATTCCCTGTGGATCTCTTAATGGTCACTCTGTTAGCCCAAAGTGCATATTTGAGCTTAGAATCACAATTCTTTTTGTTGTCCTCCAACAGCTTCTTAATTATCCTTATTAAACTCTTGTTGGAAGATTCTGCTAGACCATTTCCTTGAGGGTAGTATGAGGTGGAATGAACCAGTTTAATACCCATTGAATTGCACATGTCCACCAATTGTTTTTCTCTGAAGGCTGCTGCATTGTCTTTGACTAATTTATGTGGACAACCAAATCTGGTAAAGTTATGCTATGTCAAAAACTTAATGACCACATTATGATCAGTCTTCCTGGTAGGGATTGCTTCAATCCACTTAGTGAAATAATCACTGGCTACTAATATCCATCTGTGTTGGCCACTGGAATGTGGATTGATCTCTCCAATGAAATCCAAGCCCCACTGTTGAAAAGGTCCTTTTGCATGTATTGGTTATAAGGGAGGGTACTTCAATTGTTGTTTTCCTTCAAATCTTTGGCACCTGTCACAAGATTTAACAAATGAAAAGACATCAGAGGATAAGGAGGGCCAATAATATCTAGCCCTGAAGATTTTTTGAGATGTAGTCTTCCAATAATGGTGCCCTCCACACATGCTGGAATGAAACTACTGCATAACTTCTATTGACTGTTCTTTGTCCAGACACCTTAAAAGCATTTCGGATGGGTCCCTCCAATAGAGCATATTTTTATTAATGCAATATTAAGCTTAATAGTTCTGGCTTGACTTTGAGTAAAGCTTGGAGGGATTTTTAGCTTCAACAGGAATTTAATTATTGCAGAATACCAATCACAAGAAGATAGATTTTCTACCACTGATTACTTTCTCTCTGGTTCAGCTACTTCCTCTTCTGTTTGACCATCTTCTGTATCTGTGCTTATGAGATTTATGTCCAATGTTCTACAATTTTCTTTAGCTAGTAATCTGGCAAGACCCTGACCTCTGACAAGCTTGGTGGGCATCAGTTCTATATTAAATTCAATCATCTTTGCAATCCGTTTAGCCCTTCTTCCATCAACATTAGGCTGTGTTAAGACATCTTTTATTGAACACCTTAGTGAACACCTTTATTTTAACAGTCGTAGTAAAATTCTTTATTACATAAAAGGGATGCAACTGTCTCCCTGGGAACTTAAACAATCATAGACTCAGCATGTTTTCTACTTCTCTGAAAGCGTGATGTAGATCAAACAATGCAAAAGTCCCACAGGCCATAGGGAATTGGGCCAGATTGCCTTTTTCTTGTATTTTAGTTCTTTTCTCATTCGTCTAACCCCACAAGTTTGGTAGGCTACTTCATGGATCATTAACTTGTCAGGAACATACAAGGGAAGTACATGAGGGGAAGAAATACTTCTGAATACTCTAATATAAGTGAAAAATTCTTCTTTGAACCATCTTCTAACAGGGAGAATATCAATTTCAGCCTCAGTAGAAAATCTTGGGGCATCTTTATTATACAACATTTTGTGAATGGGTAGCATAACTCCATGGCAGATTTATAATAATATGGGGTAAATTTAGAATCCGATAGTTCCTTATGGTAGACTTGAATGGGCAAGGGATTCTGTACCATCCATTTCCAACCCATGAGAGGAAATATAGAAACAAAATAGATAACATCGATGGCATAAGCAGCTAAAAATAGAGGAGGATAAATCCTCTAAGAGGGAGTCCTTTTAGACCAATAATTCCAAATAGTGGAGGCTAATTTATCAGACAATATTTGAGCCTAGTCCATAATAGTGGTGTTGGTAGCTGCATCTAGTAGGGGTAGCCACTCGGATGAAAATTTAATGATATCATGTTTTCCAAATAACCTACATAGCATTGTAGCAGCGAAACAATGCGGAGAGGAGAGGGAACCAGCACTGTACATACCATGTTTGTATTTCTTTAAAGGCTCTTCCTTTGCTGACCAGCTTTTGGTGCATTCTGCCAAATATTCATTTTCCTTGGTGAATTTCTCCACGAACTGTTTGTTATAGCTAGCCTATGGCTCTGGTAAATGATACATGCATCTTAAATTATGTGGGGTGAATGACCCAATAACCTCCTACTTCTACGACTTGAATTTTCTGTCTATTATATCAACTTCGTCTATCACCCATTTGACCATATCTATATAGCGAAGTATTTTAGGCCTTGCTGCTATACGGTGTAGGAATGAGCACGCAAGCTTTATGAGTGATGCTTCAGATGACCCGTGTGCATCTTTCGTAACTGTAACTTCCATGACTCTCGGGTTTTCTTCCTCTAGTAGACTATACATGCCTTACTAAGTAGATATGCCTACTTCTCTAGTATAGGTGGTGTATGTGAATAAGGATGTCATCTCTGTTTTCTCAGTAACGAGAGCTTTTCCCTTCTTTCCCATTACGTTCTGCACACTACTCTGTATATTTTTCTATGTACCACTCCTGTAATTTCACAAATAGAGAACTAAGACATAATGAGAAAGGTAACGAATGATGGTTAGTAATAAGGTGATAGGAAAGCTCTTAATTTCAAAATCATATCAAATATATCACCCTATGTGAAATAACTTTTTGCTCAGATCTAAATCCTTTCTCATAAATAACCATCAATAAAGCACTACGTTTACATTAATGCCCATAACTTGGTATTGGATTACGAGAAACATTTCATTGAATGATTAGCCCTTTTTATCTGCGATAAAGCGATTTTCCGATTTGCTTGTGCAATATCACAGATCGTAGTATCACAGATCGCAATATCGCTAATCCTTTTCATTAACACTCATTTGTTTCATTATGCGATTGCAAAATGAGATTTGGGAGATGCTTTATTGCACATTGCAGGATCGGGACGTTTTATCTTAGGTGGTGCTACGATATATGAAATCTGTGAGATTTGATGAGTCTGTATGGTGTGTGGTCTCGCATCATTGCATTCTTGCAATTCCGAAAGTTTCTTTATATGATGTCCTCCTTTACCCTTTTGCGATGCGATGTTCATAATTAAGAGAATAATTTTATTTGAGACTTATCATAATACTTAAGATTTTACATTTGTGGATGTTTTCCCTAAGTTTATGATGGTGTGTTTTATTCAAAGGGAATTATAAATGCTAGTTTTTTTATTTTTTTAGAAAGGTCCCCATTTATTTACTGTTATTACTAATACTAAATAAAAAGTGGGGTTGTTGCTGGCCACAACAAGGTGAAAGCCCATGAAGCCTCCTAGATCGATGAACCTCTCGATCAATCATTTTTAAATATTAAGAGAATTTTTTAAAGACTCAAAAAATAAAAAAACTTATGGCAATTTAGGAGAAGAGAGCATTAATTAAAAAATCCCTAAAGATATAACCAAGCAAGAAGCTCCTAGGTATTTCTGCTCTGGGTGATTAGGACTGGATATCAAAATAAAAGAAAGAGAAGATAAGGACCTTCTGAAGAGAGTTTGGGATAATTATAGCCCAAGCCTACCAATGAAGGTATCAAAAATAGTTATGCTGGTCTCAAGACAATAGCCTTTTCCAATGCAAGTACCCGAGCTTCACAAGGGCACCCTCTAGAAGTACTATGAAAGTGAAACAACATCTATCTTAGGTACCATGAGTGTTCCCCCTCGTAGTCACCTCTGGGGTCCCTAGGATATGCATCTAAGGTCACTAGTTCATATCATAAGCTAGGTGGAATAGTCATGGGTGTGGCATCCAACAAGTAGGAGAGGGGGTGTTAGAAGATCTTTCCCGGACAACTTAATGATACTGGATTTTGCACTCTTTAATCAACTTATATGTTTTAGTTTAGAGTGGCCTTGGAGTGTTAACTCTCCATACACTTATTCCAAGGCCCAAAATTCCCCAGACTAGTTGATGTGTCTATGACAAATAAAAAATCTAGTTAATTTTAGATTAAGCGCTTGATTTTATTGGTTATTACTTAAGTCAAGGGTGGTGGAAGTGAAACTTATGATATTTTGGCACAAAAGAAATTGATAGAAAACTAAGCTACATGTGATATGAAACTTATTTTTATTTGATTAAAAGTGATCTCTACAAGGTTCTACAAGAAAATTACGAAATAAAAAACTGTTTTTTTCTTTTAAACACACTCAAACATTCATTATATATCTAAATAGATTAAAAGGAAATGTATATAATGCAAAACGACTTAATGCACACTAGAATTCCTAAATGAAAGATTATAGGGAATCCCTTTTTTTACTAACCTACGAATGTATTATCCTAAAGTCAAAATTTTTCCGAAACTAAGAGAACCAAACATCCAAGAAAAAGAAATCTCAAGCACAACAAACTTCAACTTCAAAGCATGATTCATACACTTGTTGGCAAACAAAAGACCAAAACAAAGAAAAGGAATAAAAAAACAAATAGTTTTTTATTTTTTATTTTAAAATTATTTTGAATAAAATATTCAAGAAGAAAAAACAACCAATGAATTTAAAATCAAAATCAAGTGAAAAGGGCATCAGAGCTCATTGGCCACAAACAATCATTGAAATGATAAGAGCACAAAAAAAGGGACAAAACACTTGATTTTTTTTTATCAAAAAGACACAAAAAAGACTCAACAAACAAAATATCTTAGGAAACCCAAAATATTTCGCTGAACAAAAGTTGCAAATCTTTCTCAAACCATCAAAAAGAAGCAAAAAGAGGCAACTTCAAGAATGCAAGTAAAGCAATGAAAAGATTGGACCTTAAAGCAAGTTGAAAAATAACTCTCTATTCTCGATATATGGAACAGTCAGACACTTTTTCAAAAGGTCTAATATCCAAACTCAATAACCCAAAACTTTACCAAATAGAAAACCTTAGGTTGACAACTTATTTTTGCAAAAAAAGACCAAGAAACTGACAGCAACAAGAAATCAAACCATTCCAAATAGCAAATGAATCTTATAAAGCAGTAAAATTAGGCTACTTCCCAAAACTGGAAGAAAATATTTGAATCAATCAAACTTTTCAAGATATACACAACTGTGTATCAAGAACATCGTGTGTATATGCGACTATGAATGAAGAAACATGCATGTACGTGATCTCCTCTAGAATTAGCTGTTTGTGCATGCGACTGTGTACAAAGAAAAATGCGTACAAGTAGAAAAATAAGGAAAAATAAAAAGTATAGGCCTGATCTGAAAGATCATACTCAATGTCGAGACTGCAACCGAATCAATAAGATAGGAAAAATGAAGAAACAAGAATAAAAATCCAAGATCAAGAATAAAACAGACCTTCTAGGAAATACAAGACTATATTCCCCAATAGAGATGCCAATTTTATTGGTGGGAGAAAACTCCTTGAGTTAAGGGTTGACAACCTTAATAGAGTGAAAGAAAATTATCATCAAGAAGTAATCATTCAAGTAAGCACACTATGAAAACTTGTAAAGTGGGTTTAGGAAGAATACTTGAAAGTCCTATGTCTAATGTAGATCCCGTAGGGTCGAAACCCTCTGCTTCCTCCAATACGTTTAAACCTGCAACACAAAGAAAATACATAGAAAATATTTCAAAGAATGTACATATTATACATGTTAGATCATCAAGTATAGATATATAAATCATAATATCTTAGAAATTTATTATAGAAATTTGAGATCAAAACATTTCAGGATCAAGACAAAGCTTCTTTTATTGATAACAAAAAATATGAGTGGAAGAATACAACCGGATCTATCCACAACAGCAACGAACCTTCCTCTGGATCCATCATACCAAGCCTAAAAAATCACCTCAATGTGTGCGAAAGGATGTCATATGATGGAAGATGAACATCTATATAAGGAAACAAGGGTTCCCTACGACTGGAAGTGCATGAGGCACAGGGGAAATAATACTTTGTTATGAAACCAACTCACAAAAAGATAGAAAGGATAGATGAATGCCTTAGAAATAAGCCTCTTTGAGGGGGAAACCTCCTTTACATTACACAAATGAACAATTCTTGGATGATTCAAATGACAAAACCTCCTTTCTATATATAGGAATATAAGCGGTCACAATATAACCAAGCCGACCTAATAATAATAATATAAAGGCACAAAAATAACAATAAAGGGATTGTATGGGGCACAATAATAACAATATGGGGATAATAGGGGCACAAAAATGAAAATAAGGGATACAATGACAATAGTAATGGGGGAATCACTTGTATTATAGGGACCTAACATGTCCCTCTCCTTCATAAAAAAGTGTTGTCCTCAATGGGTAAGTTCTTCCACTTGATGAGATACTCTGAAATTGATCGATTTTGCAGTTGTCGAGTTCTTGTTTCTTTGACTCCTTCAGTTTCCAATATGATTTTTCCTTCCTCATCAAGTTCTGGAAATATTGTTTGAACTGGAAGCTTGTCACTTGTAACCTTCTTTAAGCATGAAACATAGAAAACTAGGTGCACTCAGGAAGTTGCATGAAGCTCCAATTTGTATGACATAATACCTATCTTTTGCAACACCTTGTATGGACCATAATACTTTGGTGATAATTTATTATCCTTCTTAGCTTTCTTAGGGGACATTTGTTTATATGGTTTTATCCATAGGAATACCAAATCACCTACATCAAAACTTCTTTCGTTGCGATGTTGATCTGCCTGTTGTTTCATTCTATTTTGCGCTAAGGTGAGGTTATCCTTTAAAAGTTGGAGAACTTGTTGCTAATGCTCGATGTGAACTTCCACTGCTTGAAACTTAGAATTTTTTCTTAAATATGATGTGATGGATGGTGGATGATATCCATAAAGTTCCATAAATGGGGTCCTTTTTGTTGCAGTATGGAAGGAAGTATTATACCACCATTCAGCTAGAGGAAACCATTTGATCCATTGTGCTTGTTTATCAGATACAAAGCAATGAAGATATCCTTCCAAACATTTGTTTCCTATCTCAGTTTGCCCATCAGATTGAGGATGATAAGATGAGCTATGAGCTAATTGAGTACCAAGACAAGAAAATAATTCTGTCCAAAAACTTCCAGTGAAAATGGGTTCTTTGTCACTTACAATAATCTTTGGGTTTCCATGTAGCTTTTGAATTATTTCCATAAATGCAGTAGAAATTGTACTCACTTAAAATGGATGAGATTATGCACAAGAGTGTGCATACTTGGTAAGTCTATCAACTACCACCATGATAACAGTCTTTCCTTCGGACTTGGGTAAAGCTGTG
Organism: Pinus taeda; assembly: GCA_000404065.3. Taxonomy (NCBI): domain Eukaryota; kingdom Viridiplantae; phylum Streptophyta; class Pinopsida; order Pinales; family Pinaceae; genus Pinus; species Pinus taeda. The sequence continues at coordinate 28,842 of APFE031446369.1, read as the reverse complement.
ATGAAATCCATTGAAACCTCCTCCCAACATTGGCTTGGAATGGATAAAGGTTGTAATGGTCCTGGTGTCTTAATTGTTTCAACTTTATTTTGTTGGAAAACCAAACATTTCACCACAAACTTTTGAATATCTAATTTAAGGCCATCCCAAAATAATCCTTCTTAACCCTGTGGTAGGTTTTTAGAAAACCTGAGCACCTTCCTAAGGGAGAGGTGTGCAATTCCATAAGAATATTTTGTTTGAGTTAGGAATTCTTACATAATTATAACCTATCCTTGTGCCATAACGAATCATTTTTCCAACTAAATGTATCATAGGTACTACGATATTGTTGTATATTTTGAATGAGTGCCCACACTTTCTCATCATGTTTCCATTCATCCCTTCCTTCATTTATCTAATATGGTTGGGTAATGGAAATGGCACAAATAAATGCTTCCACATCCTCATCCTTTCTTGAGAGTGCATCTTCCACAACATTTTGCTTCCCTTTTTTGTAGATGATTTCAAAGTCATAACCCAACATCTTTGTGACCCATTTTTGTTGCTCTTCTGAAGATAATCTTTGTTCTAAAAAGTATTTAAGACTATCATGACCTGTTTTTACCTTGAAATGTCTTGCCATTAGGTAGGGTGCCATTTCTTCAGTGCATGTAGTATTGCCAACATTTCCTTCTCATAAATAGCTTTGTGTAAATACTTTCCTTTGATTGGACGACTTTCAAAAGCAATGGGTCTTTCTTCTTGCATTAAAACAACACTAATTCCATTTCCTGAGGCATCACATTCCACAATAAAGGTTTTTGTGAAGTCTGATGTAGCTAAGAATGGTGCTTGGCATACTGCCCCTTTAAGATGTTCAAAGCCCTTCGTTACTTCTGGAGTCCATGAAAATGCATATTTCTTCAATAATGTTGTTAGAGGTGTTGCTATTCTCCCATAATTCTTAGCAAACTTGCAATAATACCTTGTCATCACGAGAAGTCCTCATAGATGCTTTATGGATGTGGGGATTTTCCATTCGCTAATGGTTTTAATTTTGCTAGGGTCTACCTTAACACCTTCATGAGATACAATATGGCCCAGAATTCCACCTCTTGTACTCCAAAGAAACATTTGGAGATTTTTGCATATAATTGTTTCTCCTCCAATAGTTTGAGCACCATGTCAAGATGTTGGACATGATCCTTCGAAGACATGTTGTAGATTAGTATATATCAAAAAATACTAACACAAATTTTCTAAGGGTTTGAAAATGGAATTCATCAAACCTTGAAATGTAGAAGGTGCATTAGTAAGGCCAAACGGCATGAACAAAAATTCATAATGACCCTCATGAGTTCTAAATGTTGTTTTTGGAATGTCTTCAGTCTTCATTCTCATTTGATGATATCTTGAACGAATGTCCAACTTGGTGAAGTAAATTGATCCATGCAATTCATCCAATAATTCATCAATGACATGAATGGGAAATTTATCTTTAATAGTGAGCTTGTTGAGCTCCCTATAATCTAGACACATGTGTCATGATCCATCCTTCTTGTGAACCAATACTATTGGAGCAGAGAAAGAACTTTGACTAGGTTGAAGTATACCAACCTCTAGCATTACGACAACCATACATTCAATTTAACTCTTTTGGAAATAGGGATATCTATAAGTCCTGATGTTTGGAGGAACACTTCCTGGAATCAAATTAATAGCATGATCATGATCATGAATAGGTGGGATGCCTTTGGGAGTCTCAAATACCTTGGAATGATTGTGCAAGAATTTTTGGAGATCTGGAGAAATGGATTATTTTGATGTGGGAACCTCTAGTGAACATAATTGTGCAATTATGCCTCGTTGTTCTTTCTTTAGAAGCTTTGTCATTCCATTAGAGCTGATTATCTTTCTTGGTTTCCTTGTGATACCCATTAATTCAACTTCCTTTCCTTCTAAAGATAATTTCATGAAAAGTTATTGAAAATTAAAAGCTATTGTACCCAAGGATTGTAGCCATTGGACTCCTAGTACAACATCAACACCACCCATTCGAATGGAAAGCATTGGACTATTCAATACATATTCTCCCATGGAAAGCTTGATATTATGGTACTTTCCTAAGCAATTTATGGTTCCTTTTCTTGCAACCATCACTTGACACTCTGGTGCTAGATATAGGAAGAAATTCAATTCCTTGGCTATCTTACAATGAATAAAATTATGGGTACTTCCCGATTCAATCAACACTATTACCTTTTTCTTCTTGATATGCCCTTCTATCTTGATAGTTTGAGGAGTGGTAATTCCAACCAATGCATTACAAGATATGGTCGGATTCATTTCTTCTTTTTCTAGGGTTTCTTCCTGGTGTATATCTACTTCTTTTGACGTTTCTTGTTTATTTGCTTCCTCCTCTTCACAATCTATGTAAAATAATTTCTTCTCTGCACACTTATGACCTTTAGTGTATTTTCTATCACAACTATAATAAAGCCCTTTTCCTCTTTTTTCTTCCAATTTTTTGTGGTGTCAACCTTGTAGGTTGTGGATGGCTAGGGGCAGTAACACTTCCATCTTTATGATTATGAGTGGTAGGCTTCCTTGTTTCCATAATTTTGCTTTCCATTTTTCTTGCCAATTTGAATGCCTTCTCTAATGAATCTAGTTCCCAAAGGTTAACCTCATGTTGGATGTTATCTCTTAAAGTCCCTATGAACACATCAATCCTATGCTCTGGAATATCTTTTACCCTTATATTCAATTTTTGGAAGTCCTCAATGTGCTCCATCATTGAACCCTTTTGTTTGAGATTTATCAATTGGCTAAAAAAAGTGTTACTTTTTGTATCCTCATAATGTGCTATCATTTCATCTATAAAAATAGCCCAAGTGACAATTTGTCTACGAGAGAAAAGCCATCGATACCATATAAACTGATTTGGTTCCAAATATAAAGTTGTAATGCATACCTTTTGTGTGTTTTGCAGATTATGGAGATCGAAAGATTGCTCCACCTGTAGTGTCCATGTTCCAAGATCCTTTCCATCAAAATTCCTCATATCGATCTTTGGAACATGGTGGTTCTTTGATCCAATGTTAGAGTCAATGAAATAATGATTAACATTTATTTTGTTCTCATCATGAGTTTCCTTTCCTACCATTTCGCCATTAGTAAGAATTTCTTGTAGAAACTTTATCAAATCTGTCTTCAAATTTTTCTGCAAATATTCCATGCCTTTCTTTGAATCATCCATCTTAGCTTCCATGCCATCCATATTAGCTTCTACGCCTTTCTTTAAAACATTGATCTTAGCTTCTACACCTTTCTTCAAACCATCCATCTTAGCTTCTATGCCTTTCTTTAAAACATCAATCTTAGCTTCTACGCCTTTCTTTAAATCATCCATCTTAGCTTCTATGTCTTTGTTTAAACCATCCATCTTATTTTTTGTTACTTTTTATGCGAGTGATATTTGTTTCACTTGGTCTCGTAATTTTGATATATCATGTTGCATTTCTTCCTCTTCTTCATGAGTCATGCTAGAGCTTTCAGCTTGCTTACTAGGTGTTTCCATTTTCTTTCTCCATGACATCAATTACCGATAATAATGTTTCACTATGCCCTTTGAATTTATTCAAACTAATTTTTCAAGCCAAGCTTATGCAAAAGTTAAAAAAAAACTACACACCTTTTTTCACTTTGTAGGAGCTCGATATTGCATTTGATGTATTTCTGTAAGTTTGGATCTCCTTGGTCTGAAATTGCTTATTGTGGTAACCCTCTGAGTAATCTTTCTAACCCCACACATCTGATCAAAATGGGATTCTCCAATGAAGAGTTATGCCAAATGTCCCATGATGACCTGAGTATAGACTGGTTTAGTAGAGAAAAATTGTATGACGTGCCGCATGTCACTGTTTTAACCTTAGGTTTTGAAAATGATACCCAAACAAACTACAGTCTGTCCTCTTTTCATAAATTCTTACAGAAATTCAATTTGATGCTTAGAGTGAAAGTTATGATGCTTTTTCCAAGTTTCCCTGTTTGGAATGTAATTTGGGGGTCTACAAAAACCATAACTTCCTTAGATTATATCTCTGAAAATCTAGCGAGACAAGCTCTAAAATTTGGACCGGAGGTTCAACGCGATTTCATCTAAAATGGGTTTTGTTTTTAGCTTTTGAAACATCACAGAAAAATGTTATAGCGAAAATGCCACAGATGACCTATTTGGAGTAGCGAAACCCTAGAACCAAAGCTTTGATACCAGATGTTATGAAATCAACTCACAAAAAGATAGAAACGATAGATGAATGCCTTAGAAATAAGCCCATTTGAGGGGGCAACCTCCTTTACATTACACAAATGAATAATTCTTGGATGGTTCAAATGAAAAAACCTCCTTTCTATATATAGGAGTCTAAGGGGTCACAATATAACCAAGCCGACCTAACAATAATAATATGAAGGCACAAAAATAACAGTGGAGGGACTCTATGGGGCATAATAATAACAATATGGGGACAACAGGGGCACAACAATAACAATAAGGGATACAACAACAATAGTAATGGGGGAATCACTAGTATTATAGGGACCTGACATACTTGATATGGGGACAAAAGGGCTATAATGTTAATATCCTATCTCCCTCTATTAATTAGGCATTCCCATGAGGTGTATAGATACTACCAAAAATTAGTTAATTTAGTTAGGCCAGGCGCTCCTGTAGGTGGGCTTTTGGTGAAGCCCATAAACCCCACCTAAGAAATAGGTTTTTTTTTTTTTTTTTTAATTATGTACGTGGGTTCAGTATTATGGTACCCACATGAAGACACACTTTTATAAGGGTAGAGTCCCGTATGGAATTTAAAAAATTGGTTTTTAATATATGAACAAGTATGAATGGGAAAGGGCTCCCCAAATCCATATAAAATCATTATGACTACAAGAGTGTTGAATATTATATAATAGTAAGTTCCTGTAGATTGGTTGGCACAGGTCTGAAATTAAAGGGTCCAAAGCTCACATATTTGTTTTTAGGGTTTTGGGTCTCAGTCGCAAGCATGTCATGGAGAAATTTTGACCGAAGCATTTCAACTGCATCCATGACACATCTTCCCTACAACTGGGACCTAAAGGTTTATTTTTAAATTGACTAAAGTGTTCATCTGTTGACTGTAGAGTTGGGCAGTTGACTATAGACAGTTATGGTTGAATACAAGCTGCTAAATTGGGGTTTTTATTAATAGCATTGTTGGGTTCATCTCATGAACTTTTAGTTGTTTTTGTTGGGTAGGTTTATGGTTGAATATATAGATCATTATACTCTCTCCTTTTGGAATCATTCGATGACAATCTAATAAGCAGAATAATTTGAAAGGGTTTTCCCTATAGTGGGTTTTTTCCGTAGTCTCCAACCAATAATGGTGTCTCTATGTGTGAATGTTTTTATTCTATTATTCCTTTATGTTTCACTACATTGATAATGAAGATGATGTTCTTTCTACATGATTGCATATGCTACTGAATAATGATGGAAATATAAACAATGTTATGATGCTATGGGGTGAATTCTATATGTCAATGATGAAATTCAATTATCGAAGAAAAGAACATTATATCCCTAAGAAAAATTAACATGGTATCAAAGCCAGGTTGAAGAAAAGTCATTACGATCACCCCTAGGAAGACACAATTAATGGAAGCAAGAGATGAAGGTGGAGACCTAAAAGAATGTTAGGGTTTGAAGGTAATTTGGTTATTAGGGTTTGATGGATATTATAAGTTTAGGGGGAAACCCTAGTTTTTGGAAAACATTTGAGGTATGCACCCTATCATGGATGATGTGAAGATGTACAAACACTTGTGAAAATATTGATGAAGCCCTAGATGGGATAGTCTCTATTAGGCCTGGTTGTTAAAAGTTGGTTGAAATATTGAAGGAACCATTGTCATATGGAAAATGAACAGTGATGGCTCTTGAAGGCTATTTCAAGAGGGAGATGATGACCTCTCATTGAAGATAATTACTTTTCAATTTATGGTTCTCCTTTATGTATTTAATTTTGTTTAGATCTGATTATTGTTTTTTTATTACTTACACTTCATGCATGTATATTTGAGTATTTAGATGCATCTAAACTCCCGATGAGTTGTGATGAGTGGATCATTCTTAAGGATCATGGCTAGTGTAGGAATAGAAGAACTAGCATTAGAAAATATAAATATTCACTTGATGAAAAGTTGACAAAGTGTTTCAACTGGCTATGTAAAATAAGAAGGTGTACAAGTATTTGAATGCTCAAGGTATGTATGGCGTTTTATTTCAATGTTATAGCTACAATATAGGATGGAAAGGTAAACCCTCAGGTATGATGGGAATTTCACCTTAACAAATGGCTCATGCATATGAAATTTTGATTCATGTTACTCATGATGGGATGGTTTACTTGGTAGTGAACATGTATCATACCTTTTAAACATGATGAACTTCTTTATTTTATGAAGCTACTTAATATTGATCTTTGATATGTTGGTATACTCGATTATTGACTAATATCTGTCATTTTGGATATCTTGATCCCATAAATAATGTTAGCACCTTGATTCTAATAGATAGTAACTTGATACTATTGGTAATTTTTGTGATAAGCATGGTAACCTTAATGATGAAATTATGACAATAAGATTGATATACATCTTCTTCTTGTTATTCTTGGTTAGGTTCTGATAAGCTTAGTAATTGTGTCATATGGTAAAATTTGGATGACCTGACTTGATGGACTAAGCTATATTGTGTTCATGATCTTTGAAGTATGATGAATCACCTATCTATTACCCTAATCATAAGACTCTAACTCTTGATAAAATTTTGATGTCAAGTTCATGAATGATAATGAAGTAGATGATGCTGACATGTTATGAATATGATGAATATATGTTTCAGAACCTTATATAGATAGATTTGATTATATAATAGTTTTGTTGATCCATAACAAGTATTTTGATAGATAGGTTGATTTTTTGAATGATGATGACTGAAGTGGTTGATCTTTCATAGGGAGAATATCTTGATAATACCCCTTCTCCTATTGTCATTTTCATTAGATGTAAAGAAGATTATTTACTGTTGGGCTCCAAAAATGTCATACAAATATCACTCATTACCATACATTTTTCACCTATGCTTCCATTATATTACTCACTATTCACCACCTTGTCACTCCATTTTCCCTACTATTCACCATTAATGGGTCTGATTTATATTTTCCAAATATTATTTATTTTTAAGCATTTTTGAGAGAAATTCTTGATTAAATATTAGAAAATAATATATTTTACTTTATATATGGAAAGTGGGTTGTTTTTGTGACATGTGTAGGTTCTAAGGAAGCTTCCAAGACACCTTTATGTGGCCTTGAAGGATCAAATTCGAATTTGAGAAGATAAACCTCATGGAGAAGATGATGATCTCATGGAGAAGATCAAGGACAAAATGGGGTTATGTGTCTAGATGGTTGAGAGATGTATGGAACTAAAATAGAGATTAGTGGATCATAATTATGAGTTTGTTATCCCATTCCATTGTATAAATAGGAGTACAATCTCCTTCATTGGTAATCTTAGAATCTTCATTTGTAATCTTTAAAAGTTGGTTTTTACATCATGATGGAGATTTTGAAATAAAGGCTCATACTTTGATTTTGTTACTTCTACATTTGAGTTCCCTTTGAAGTGGTGTGCTTGTGGAGTTATGGAGGGCCCCCATGGCCTCACGTCATGCTTATTTTAGGTATAATTTAATTTATGTTTTTATTTCATTTCAGCTTTTAAGTTCTTGTTAGATATTCTAATTGTTGGAAGAAATCTTAAAATTCATGTGTTCTTGTAAGGGAACCATAAGATCTCTGACAAATTAGGAATCTCTCTAGTTTGTTTGTTTTATTTCATTTCAGCTTTTAAGTTCTTGTTAGATATTCTAATTGTTGGAAAAAATCTTAAAATTAATGTGTTCTTGTAAGGGAACCATAACATCTCCAACAAATTAGGAATCTTTCTAGATCTATATATTTTAGATAGGCACTTCTAAGTTTACCTTCCCGGGTTGACATTAAATTAAACTCTAATTTGCATCTACATTTTAGAGCCGACATTTACTATTGAATTATTCCTTCTAGACATAAATAAATAAATATTTGATATTGGTTGTATGCAACAAGTTTTGGTGTAAGAAGAGAGAGGTTTCCTTACTGTAAGCCTCAATCACATGAAAGTAAAATTGAGGGTACAATTTTATCGTCTCAACTGCATGTAAGAAAGCCTATGGGTGCGATTATGGCTGTAGGTCACAAAACTAATTCCTAATGCATAAAATCAAGAATCCATTAGTAGCATGAAAATCCTTAAAACATGGAGTAGACATCGAAAATATTCCTCTGTAGGGAAGTTTGAATGCTTGAATTACTACAAAGAATGTGAATGCATTGACTAAACTTGTGTTTGCAGGTGATCATGTTGGAAAAAAACGATGGATAGGTAGAGACCCTAGGTTTAGACATAAGGGACAAAAAAAGGGTCTGTTGTAGTCTAGTGTAACACCAACATTTTGTTTGTACTTAGGAAGAATCAGGCATCTCATCTGAGGTGTTTCGCGACCTTAATTAGTTAAGGGATTGGAACTAGGCATCAAGAGGAATCATGTAAAATATACCAGTACTCTTAAACTTTGAAACATAGCATGAGATGTATAACCCTTGCAGAAGATAGAAACTAAATAATTTGAAGGAACATAGAATATGCACATACATTCATAATAAAAATTTCAAAAGGGTCACACAAAGCCAACACAAGTAGATCCAAAAATATCCCCGCAACTCTTTCTTTAATTAGTTCCAGTCATCAATACATCATTACGTTTAGGCTGTGACACCCTTTCCAATAGAAAAACAACTAGGAACATAAGCTAATATATGACTAGGGGATCACAGAATCATGTTGCCTCAATAGCCTTCGCCACATCATTTCAGTACACACACTTTTCTCGCCCTCGTTTTGGCTATCCATTCACCTTTTATGCAGTCCACTCACCTGGACTATTGGTTTCTTCCTCAAATGGCCTGCACTTTCATTCTTGGATGCTTCTGTTTTTTTACTGTGATTACTTTCTTTGCTATGTGCAGTCATTTTGGCTCGGTTTTGACTGTACATTCCCCTATTTCCCTGGTTGACCTTCCATAATTGTCAGAATTTAGCAAATTCATTCTCCTTCCTTGGCCTCTTCGTATATGACTCACTATCAATCACATTTGGTTAAACTATGGTAAAAAATTCAAAACATGTCAAAAACTTATCCCCAAAATGAAGGACCCAATAGGCCCCAACCAAAGTCAATTGGCTTGCCCCTGAGTCAGCCATTTACTAATGCTACTTGCACTTCTTGCTCAGTTTCTCTTGCTAGGGCTATGCATTCTTGGAATACTCCTTTAAACAAAGGAACCAACTATGGGATGGATTGAATGGAAATGGTTTTAAATTGTGTGTACTCATCAAGGGTCATCTTCCATGGACCTGTGAGAGTGCTCGCTTGCTCGATGAAGTGTGTGGTGAGTTCAACTGTTGGTTGAGTAGGTCATGTACTTTGGAGAGAATTCCATTAAGTTTAAACTTTTGCACTAATATGTTGTAGCTTCTAGAAGTGGACCTGTGTAGGTGGCTTAAGATTGTGGAGAAAAGTCTTTGTATCATGTGAGTCATCCTTAATTTGTTGGATCTATTGTTTGAGGACATTGGTCTGTGCAAGATCTTTTTGTTGGTTGAGATATGAGGTCACCATGGTTTGGTTGAAGAGTTGATTAGCCTATTCGTGTAGAGGGTATACTAGTTCACTTTTATTTGTGAGGAACCCCAACTAGTCGAAAACTTGAGCAAAGAGTTCTTTGGCTTCTCCCATAGCCTATTGAAAGGACGTTTTCAAAGAAGCCACTTTAGTGATTTTCTACTCGATTTCGCTAGCATAATGGGTTATTGGATTTGGGAGCACCCTTTGGGTGGAGGAAATAGTTCTTTGAAGCTCTTTGTTTGTTGAGAATAGGTTGGTGCATCCAGTTCTGATACAATCGTAGCAATAAGAAAAAGTGCAGGCTAAAAATTCTTCTAGTGCATTTGGTACTATTTCAACAACTGTGGGCCAAAAATCCTAGAGCTTTGCACTAATTTCATCGATCTATTATTGCAAATCTTTTTTCTACTCAAGAAGTTGATCTCTTCTAACGACAATATAAATAAGTTGTAATTGATATTGCTCATACTTTGTTGTCAAATTATTGTGCAACACATTTGCTTGACATGCAACTAGTTGAATACAAGTAAACAATTGAGAATACAACCAACTCTTGAGGTCATCAAGTGTCATGGTAGGAGGAGGGTATTGACTTTGTAGGGGTTGGCTACTAGCAACCAGTTTCTCATATTTCCCTTGGGGCAAGGTCTCTTACTGCACGTTCTCAGTGGTGTGGGAACTGATATGGTCTGGGCTAGAATACAATAGTAAAAAGTGGGTGGGGTTGGCCGTTAGAGGCAAGGTGTGTAAGGTTTCTGTGCCCTAGGTATTAGAGCTGATAGGTTGGATGTTTGTCGTTTGTAGGTTTGGTGCTAATAGAAAAGATAAGAAAGGTGTATTAATTGACTCTATGTTTGTAGGGGAACTGTGAATGCATATATGGTAGTGTTTGTAATGGACTGGATTATGGAGTCTACTTCCATTTTAGTTTCATTATGGAGAATATTTCTGTAGAGAGGAATGCTTGAGATAGTGGCTAAGGGTGAGGTTGTTTAGGTTGAGGGATTGCATGAAATTGGAGACGCAATGGAGATGAACATTAGGTTTTCCTCAAGGACTAGTGTGCTAGTATGGGACTATGGTTCCTCATCGGTGAGATTGACAACTTGGGTAGAGGTAAATGTGATGGGTTTCTTGGGAATTGATTGTGGCCAATAAGTATTCGAATGAGTATTCTAGATGGTTGGTTCAATATTAGAGTGGGGGCCCACAGAGGGAATTGAAGCAATGACTGGGTTGAAGGGAAAAGAAACAATTAGACCAACATTGATAAATTCATAAAATGAGGAGAAGGGACTTACTGACTCCTCGAGATCCTCTATATTATTTTGAACTAAAATCAATGTTGCTTTGAGCTTCTTTAGGACTATATTGAACGTCTCCTTTTCATTTCACTTCTGGGAGGCAAAGGAGGTTTCACCAGGAAGTGGCTTAGGCAACATCCCTTCGAATGAATATTTCATCTTGTCATCTTAAGTTTCTCCAACAAATCCTAGATAGGATGTGAGTTCAGTATGGAATGGCTCTTTTGATAAAATTTAGGGTTGAGAACACATCTGGAACATGTCTAAGTTGACACACTTATGAAAAATCTAGGTACTTCCATGGCGAACGCCAAACCATATGTCATGTGAATATTCATTTAGAAGCAATGATGGGATTCTAGGGTTGTAGTTGATTACATCTAGCATATTTTCATATCACCCTATGAAAGAAGCCTCATTAATATCCTTACTGTTGGCATCCCCTGAAGTCCTCCATGGTAAGTATCTGAGTACGAGGGGCTAATCTTCAGAAACATGCATTGGCTCATAGGTTTTGGTGGGCACCACTTCATCATAGTTAAGGAAACAAAAAGATATCAATATATGAAATATGTTTCCATTTTGTACACATATTCATATTTTTTGAAGACTTCATGCAACAAATAAATACACCAATTTAACTATGCACCTTTCTCACAAGCTTTCGCCACTGAAATGGTGTCCAAGGTGCACTCTCCTTTTGAGTAATGGCGCATTATTTTTCTAGGAATTATATAGTAGGTTAAGTTGATGGTGGGTTTGTTAATTGGATCAATAAGGGCTCCCTTATCACCACACTAAGTATCATAGTTGTTGTAGTAATTCATTTCTCCCATATCTTTCCCCTATTGGAAGTATTCGGGAATGTAGATGATACTATGCCCCCTGTATTGAATAGTCCTATCAACTGCTGAATGTTGTTGGCATGTATGGGGTATTCTATGTTAATCCAGAGAGAATACCCATGCATTTGGATGATAAGGATTTTAGTGCACTGCGTCACTACTTCGAAGGTGCCAAACACTAGCAAAATTCACAAATTCAACAACCTGGACCTTTGTATGCATCTAAAACCCTCTTTAATTTTGGTTGATTCTCTTTCATATGCTTTAGTCACAACCTTTGTAAATTATTCCCACTTGAGTTTAGGGAAATGGAAATAATTTGAGAGATCATTATCCACAAGCATGGTCTTCTCATACTTGTCGTAGAGATTCTCAATTTTAGTGACTTTAGAGTAATATATAGGTGTAGGAATAGAGATTTTGGTGACCTTAGTCATGGTTGCAATTTGGCGACTGTATACAACATACAAAAGGGGTTTCAATTTTGGCTAAGGAACGGGGTAATTGAACTGTTATTGAATGTTAGTTTTTTGTGCTAATTTCAACTTCAGAATTAAAAGTACTTGCTTATCAATTTCTTCATGTGCACAGGTTTCCTTATGATGTTTTTGAATGAAAACAGGTAAATTTGTCAAGTTTTATGTTATAATCATGAGAAAAATAGCATGAATGACAAGTGCTGAACAAAAGCAAGTAAATGTACAACAAACCATCAAGAATAACACTTAGCATAGTGTTTTGACAAAGGAGTTCACCTATCCTTGGCTACATCTCCTTGGCCCAACTCCCATGGCTTGGGCCTATGTATTTTCTCAAATGGAAAAAAAAATCTCTTTAAAACTATCTACTACTCCTGAAACCTACATTAATGGACTCAGAGCATCAAAATTGGCTAGGAACACCTCTTTTTGATCTCAATTTTGTCGGATTTTGCTCCAGTTATGGTCAAAACCAATTTCTCCTAGTAAACCTCCTTTAAAACTTGAGGAACTCCAGTTAGTTTGCTAATTTTGGAGTTTCCACCGAAAATGGAGGAATTTTCCAAAAGTCCACTGAATTAAACTATGATTTTAATTAATGTTAAACTAGATTACTTAAGCAATAATCCAAGATTAGCACAATTACCACGCAATTTGGATTGACAGTTTATGTAGAGTGGACATATGTGAAATAACAGTAACTATGAGGGGTTACGTTTCCACTGGTTTCGTTAGCTATTTCCTAATGGATTTTGTGGGGGATAGGTCACATTTGGAGTTACCTAATGCATTTATGGTTTGCTGGCCACTGAATAGATAAACGCTAGCCTTTACCACATAGTGTTCACATGGGGAATTGAATGTAACGGTTGTGCTCTTCATAGCCATCAATGGTTTGGTTGACGCGATTTTACCGACTATTTGCTTGCAGTTAACACTATGTTCACATGGGAGGGCTAACCCTCCTAACCCCCAATCCACAAAATGTTAAACTTTAAATTTATGCGGTGAACATTATGGTTAAGGACCACCAAAATGGTACAATGGTAACACTTGTTTGTTTGGAGTAGGTACCGGGTTTGACCCCCTAGCCTATTATGAAATTTTATCACTATGCCATAATTGGTCCTTTGGGGAAGGATATGTGGTAGCCTCCCAGCATGCCACTTGTCCCCTCCTCATTGGTCCTTCTAAACTAATAGAATTACACGAAATAACCACATTGCTAACCAACCAGATTGTGCCACTTGGCAAGATATCATTAACTATTGACCAGCTTGTTGACCTACCCAAGCACCTACCACGTGTAGCAACTACACATTTTTTTTGTAAAATTTCTTCTGCTTGGAAAAGCAATCAACAAGATCTATCTTCATCATATGAACTCTGTTTTGAATGAAACAAGTAGAATTGGGGTCATTTCATTGAGACATATGTGGTCGTTCAAGTTTTTAATGATTCTGAGCAATTTGAATTTTGAGTTAATTTTTTCCCTTAATCCAGATTCCGATCACTCCTTCACACTAATAGGCTTTTGGACCCACAAAAGTTGGTTATTTGATGAGAGTTGAATACTCTTCTCCTTCCCAAGTTGTATCAACTAATTCTACTACAAAAAATCTCCATGATAACCACTTGGGTTGACTGACATGCCTTGCCTTACAGATGGCTTATCACTTCAACCAATGTTCTCCTTTTGTTGTTGACCCAATCCAATACTTTCTCGCTGCTTTATGATTACCCTGTTGTACCAAAGTGATTCTCCGGTCCTTGGAAAGCTAACTGATTGCCTTCCCACTGAGAATCATGTTCCTCCTTTGCAACACATGCATTCGATGCAAGCTTCTCCTTGGAAACCACTTTTCCAAGTTAAGCCCATCTGAGTGAACTACAAAAATTAGTTCCAATATTAGTAATAACAAGAAAATGAATGACCATTCTTTTACCTCCACAGATCCAAATTCCACATTTGGAAGAATGCATTCACCATATCTTTCGCTTCTTGGTATCAACACATCATATGACATTTTTGTCCACACGCGCTTTTTGATTCCATCATCCTCCAGTATTAACATGCTACTCATGTCATGATTTGAGAATGAAGGCTAATCATGAGCCCCTTGCTCAAACTTGGACCTTCCAAAATCCAATGACATCTTGTCACAAGAAACACACTCATCTTGTTTTTCAAAGTTAATGGTATTTGAAAAATACTCATGCAAGAATATAACTTGACGACCTCTTCCTTTCACTTCTTCAAAGAAACAAATGTCACATCATGTGAACATCGCCATGTACTCTTACATAATTTATACACCAAAATGTTATAAAACATCGACTAAACACAAGTTGAAAAGACATGGTTCTTCAAACAACTGACTTTCAAGTCAAGAAAAATCATATATAACAATTTGACGATTTACAACAAGAATTCCACATTATCATGAAATAATTCATCACATATCCCTTTCATATTTGGAGACAAAATCAACTCTTCCCAGTCGATATAACATACATGTAACAATCAGTCAACCACATAATCCAACACTCATGTGTGTACCAATAATCAACATTCTCAAGTTGACAACGTACATGTAACAATCAATCAACCACACAAGTCAACACTCATGCATGTTCAATCACGATGAAACTATCAAGGATTCCATTTTTCACACACAAACTCTCATACATGTGTAACAATTCTCAGCTCTCTCATAAGTACAATCACAAGTACAAGAATCCCATTGGTATGTATGAGTACTTAAAGAGCTAAAATGACCAAATTCGCTGCAATAAAGTGAATCAGCATACTCCACTTTTGAACACCTTCCTGGAGTAAACATACAAGTGCAATAATGCAACATGCATGCAAATTTGAGATTGAAAATTGCCATCTTCGCTGCATCTAAGTGAGTCAATGATAACTCTACCTTTCCAAAATATTTCTTCATGCAGTATGCAACACATGTTCAATAGAAAAGAATACATCAATAACAAGGAAATGCATCTAAAAGGAAATGCAAATCTTCCCTTAATTGCATCAATTATCAAAATAAATGCAAGGTCTTATCTAACCATCTCTTTCCAAACCATTTCAATGCCACTTCTTTTAGCTACATTTCATCATGTGTATCATCCTCAACCACATCAATTATGGAATCATCTTTTCCATTCCTGCCAAAATATCTCCCCACCGTCTTCAAATTTTGTGGATGACTTGTTGGATGTAGCGTCAAACACTTGTCTACAAGATGATCCTTCTTATGGCAAATAGTGCAAAATATGTATAACATATTTTCAACATGGTTTCCTTTATCCAATGGACCTTTGCCTTTCTATCTCTTTTGTTTTTAAGGTTTCCTGTGTATGGCTATTCTCTTTCAGCACCTCAAAATAATATGGTTATTCAAACCACAAAAATAACATGTAAAATTTCTGCAAGTCTTTTGTGAAGAGTTACCATATTTATCATAATCAAAATCAACTTAAGGCAGATTTATACCTTTCACATTCACCTTTGTCGCCTTCTTGAGGAAGTGAATTTGATGAGGTAGTGGCTCTCTTCGGAATACCAACAATTGTTTCAATGACCTTAGATATTTCAACATCCTCTTGTTTTCCATTTCCACTAGTTGCATCCTTATGAGCATCTTCTTGCAAAGTGGGTATAAAACTTTTGCATTCCTCATGAACACAAACTTCACAAGCTTGAGGTAATGAACATGTAATGAAATTCCTTCTTGGAACACCTTCATGTGCCTCCTTGACTTTGGATCATTCTCCATCAAGCTATCCATAACCAAGGCCCAAAAGCCTAGGCTTTTCCTCAACAAAAAATGGCTCAACTATGCCATGTGCATGTTTTCCTAACCCTTTACCTTCATAGTCCATCTCCATCAATAGTTTGGACCATATTGCTCTAGTGTGTATTTCGAAAGCACAAAAAATTTCATTTTGAGAGGAAATTGAAGATAAACTTGAATTGCATACCCCATTTTCATGCGCATACTTGACTAGGGTTTCCTTGGCATCATGGAGTTGAATCTCCATCTCATGCATCTTTTCAATAAGCTCTTGCTTCTCCTCCTTCATGGCCATCAACTTGTCTTGAAGTATAGTGTTCTCCTTCCTATCTTCAAACACCTCTTGCACCATATCTCTCATCATCATAAGCTCTTGCAACATATCTTCATCAAAGAATCTTGCCAAGGAAGATGGATTAGAAACATCACTTGTTGAAGCTTCCATCACACTTGTAATGCATCAAAAAGCTTCACAAATATGCAACCATTAAACCCCTACTTGCACAAAACTCAAGAAATTAAGAAAATAACATTTTCTCTAATACCAACTTGATCTGTTATTGAATGTTAGTTTTGTTGTGCTAATTTAAACTTCAGAATTAAAAACACTTGCTTATCAATTTCTTCATGTGCATATGTTTCCTTATGATGTTTATGAATGAAAATAGGTAAATTTGTTAACTTTTATGTTAGAAACATGAGAAAAACAGCATGAACAACAAGTGTTGAACAACGGCAAGTGAATGTACAACAAACCATCAAGAAGAACACTTAACACTGTGTTTTGATAAAGGAGTTCACCCCTCTTAGGCTACGTCTCCTTGGTCCAGCTCCCATGGCTTGGGCCTCTGTATTTTCTCAAAATGAAAAAAATGTTTCTTACAATGCTCTACTACTCCTGAAACATGCTTCAATTGACTCGGAGAAACAAAATTAGCTAGGAACACCTCTTTCTGATCTCAATTTTTCAAATTTTTCTCAAGTTATGGCCAAAACCAGTTTCTTCTAGTAAACCTCCTCTAAAACTGGAGGAACTCTAGTTAGTCCCACTATTTTTGGAGTTGCCGCCAAAAATGGATGAATCTACCAAAATTCCACCGAATTAAAATATGAGTTTAATTAATGTTAGAATGGATTAATTGAGCACTAATCCAAGATTAGCACAATTACTGTGAAGCTTGGATTGGCTGTTCATGTAGAGCAGACACATGTGAAATAACATTAACTGTGAGAGGTTATGTTGCACTGCTTCATTAACTATTGCTTGACGGTTTCTACAGAGGAGAGGTCACATTTGGAGTTAACCAACGCAATTATGGTTTGTTGGCTGCCAAATGTATAGCTGCTAGACTTTACCATGGAGTGTTCACATGGAGCATTGAATGTAATGGTTGTGGTCTTCATAGCAGCTGATGGTTTAGAGGACATCATTTTACTGACCATTTTCTGGAAGTTAACGTTGTGTTCACATGGGAGAGCTGGCCCGTGTGTGGGCCCTACTAACCCCCCAATCCGCAAAACATTAAACTTTGAACTTATTCAGAGAACATTATGGTTAAGGACCACCGATGTGGCACAATGTTAATGCTCAAATTTTGTTCGGAGTAGGTCCTAGGTTCGAGTGGTTGACTTGCCATAAATTTTTATCATTGCACCATAACCAATCCTTTGGGGAGGGACACATGGCAACCTCTGGGCTTACCACTTGTCCCCTCCTCATTGATCCTTCTAAACCGATAGAAATAAGCCAAATCACTACAATGCTATCCAGCTAGTTTGCACCACTTGGCGAGACATAATTAGTTGTTGACCTACTTAGTCACCTACTATGTTAGCAGTATGGACTACTCACTGTGCAGTGACTACACATTTTTTGTAAAATTTCTTCTGTTCGGCAAAGTGGTCAGCAGGCTCTCTCTTCCTCATATGAACTCTGTTTTGAACGAAACGAGTTGTGTTGGGGTAATTTCACTGGGATGGATGCAGGATTTCAGGTTTCAAATGATTCAAATCACTTTGATGTTTGAGCTAATTTTATCCCCTAATCCAAATTCCGATCAACAATTCATCATAAAAGCCACACTGAACAATTCAACCACTTATGATTTGATAATGAAAACTTATCATTTCAATGCAAACTAAATATAAAGTCTCAACACGACATTTTTGATTAGAACGTTTAACTAATTAATTCAAAAACTCTCTACACTTAATTCAAATCATGGCATTAATAGTGACTATGACTTCAACTTGACCTGGATGACATGAAAAATTAAAAATAAGGTGGTCATGATAGTTAATTATGATGAGATGATGGAATATTAAAAATGGTTGATAAATATATCATGTCAGGAATATTATGGGAGAGATTTAGCCAAAATTTGAAATGATGCAGAGAATTATTACTAATTATTAGGGATACGACAACTGCAAAGAGAGGCACTTCGCTGATGCAAATTTATTCATGATTTACACGACTGAAATAATATATAGAACTCGACTAATAGATGTAACCGAAGTAACTGATGCAACTAAAATAGCTGAATTACTCTTCCTAAACCTAATTACGATCCCCTTTCAGAAACTGAATCAATTAGATGTAGAATTGATTGTGCCATGGAAGTGCTTCAAGTGTGCAACATTCACCTATCCAAGCAATAGGAATCCATCCAGTTGTGTGAGTTTGAAAACTCTAGATTATTTCACTTCCGTAATAATGAATGGTCCTAACCAATGCATTCTCAACTTTCCATTATTTTTTAGAAACTTATTGTCATATAATAGAACTTGATTCACAACTACAAAGAATTTCATTTTATGTGTCGGTCATGCCATGATTACTACCTTTCCTTCTCAAAGAATTGATGAAAATCAGCCAAAAATTGGGCGTCATCCAACTCCCAGAGTGCATCTAACCAGTTGGTAGTAGATTCATCCTCGGACATATGAGTGGCCTGCGTAATGAAAGGTTGGGAATGATGAACTCAATGGGTACTACGACTTCTCACCCACAAATAAGCTAGAATGACATGTACTTATGAAGGAACTTGTCAGTTGTGTGGTAGGCCCATAATGTGGCCTGTACCCACTCATCCTACTTGTCTTGGTTAATAGAGCATATCTTGGTGAGGCCTCTCACTAGGATTTTGTCAAAATATTCCATAGTGCCATTTGCTTGGGGGTGGTAGGGGCTGTTCCTGTGGCTCTTCATAATAAAGTTCTAGACAAGACATGAAACTATCTCATTAATGAATTGGGTCCCCTGTTCACTTATGAGGCTTCGAGGGTACCCGAAAGTAGTGATAATATTCTAAAACATGAACTTTATGAGTGTGTGTGTTGTGAAATCCTTGACTAGAGTAGCTTCAGCCCATCGAGTAAGGTAGTCTATGGTGGCGATAATGTATTTCCATGGGAATGTTGCGCCAGTGGATTAATGGGCCCCACAAAGTCTATCGCCTATTTTGCAAAGGTCTAGAGTGTCCGTACAGGCTGCAAAGGAAGCTCATATTAGTGTGATGGCCTCCCCATCCATTAGAAAACATCAAATTCCTTGGTGTATTATTTTTGCATATTGAAAATGTGTGGGCCATTAGGGTCCTACCTGGAGTACTTTTCTCATGGTGTTTTTCCCACCCATATTTCCTCCCACAACCCGTGAATGACATTCCCATAACACATCACATTTCTCATGATCAGGGACATGCCATCGCAATATCTGGTCAAGGCCCATCTTGTATGATTGTACTATGATCAATTGGTAATTTGCATCTCAAACTACCACATGGCTTCATTGTGTCAGCATATACCCAGCTGGACATTTTCTTGTGGCAAGCAAAAATGCAATGTCCTTCAAACAGTCTGGTATAACCTGAACTCAAAACAATTCAAGATCTAGTAGTTGATCATCTATTGATCCTCCATATTCACCAGACTCTAGCTAGGAGAGATGATCAATACCCACATTCAACCTTCCTAGCTTGATGATTATTTCAAATGTGAACTCATAGAACAATAGAATCCACCTACAAATCATTCCTTCAAGCACAAATTTTGTCACTGGCTACTTCAGGGAAAAGTGATTAGTAAAAAAATTGAACGATCCCCACAGAACAGAGTGCTGGAACTTATGTAGTGAGTACACCATCACAAGTTCTTCATGCTCATTTGTGGTATATTTCTTTTTCACCGTGGAATGTTTTCTAATAGAAAAGTATATCAGGTGATCAAGGTTACCGTCTGTGAGTTGAGCCAAGACAACTCCCAAAGAAATTCCTTATTCATTGATATGGACATGAAATTGCTTGCTTCAATCAAGATAAACTAGGATTGGTGCACTTTCTAGCTTTTCATTTAGCACATTGAAGGAAGCTTCACATTTACATACTAGGAAAACCTTACATATTTCTTCAATAGTGTTCTAGAGGCATGATAACTGAGGAATAGATGCGGATGAACCTACGGTAATATCTTGTGTTGCTTAGGGTTGAACATAGTTGCTTAACACTTGTTAGGGTAGGAATATTTAGGATTACAATGACCTTGGTAGAATTGACACACACCCGATGCTTCCATACTATATTCCCTAGAAGTGTTCCAAAGGGGATGGAAAAATGCACTTGTTCAAGTTTAAGGAGATCTGTAGTTGTGTATAGTGGTCAAACATCACTTGGAGAAAACTGGAGCGTCTTTTTAATAAAATATAGACCATCCAATCCTCCATGTATACCTCCAAAAATCTGTGAATATAGTCCTGAAAGGTAGTAATTACGATTCTCAAAAACACTATCAGTGCATTCTTTAGTCCAAAGGGCATGACATGGTAGGCGTAGGACCCCCATTCAGCCATGAATGTGGTTTTGTTCTTATCCTCCTCTGTAATACAAACTTGGCGGTAACTAGAAAATTCATTTGTGAAAGAGTAGGCTTCACTACCCACAACATTATCTAGGACTTCATTGCTGAATGGGGCAGGGAAAGTGTCATGAACATAAACATTGTTCAAAATCCTATAACGCGCATAGACCCATATTTCCTTAGAGTCCTTTTTGTTCTGTATAATAATTGGATTGACCCACTCCGCCTCATCAACTAGGAAGATAAGCCTTGCTACCAAAATTTTGTCAATTTCCTTCTTTACCTTCTCCTTGACCCTCGGGTTCAATCTATATGGCCAATGTTTTATTGGCCTCACATCTAGCTTAAGTGCAATTTTCATTTCTCCCATCTCCCCCTTTAAGCTCCGCAACAGATGAAGGTAATGGGTCTTCACACTCTCTTTAGAGATCGAAGATTTCCTTAGTATATGCTCATCCCAATTATCCCTGATCAAGGATAATTTTGGTTTCTCCTTAGTGTCAATATTGTGTTTATGCAAATTCAAAGGTAGTACCTACTAACTAGCAGTTATAGGCCCATGTTCGACACTATTCTCCCATTTAGATTACTTAAGTATCAAGTTCCTTAGCTCCTCTAAATTGCCCCCATCAGGTTCCAGCCTTATTTTTCCACAAGCCACAACTTCGTGGAATCTGGATTCATATATGTGATCGAAGGCATCTTGATCAAAGTAGTCCTCAGTAAGATTACCTACCAAGAGAAAGACCCTTTTGACTTCTTTTAGAGTAACAATTATCCTCTAGTCATCATCGGCAAAGGAAAAATCACTAATAAATTGATCTCCCATATGGTCCCATTCACCAGCCTGCCTCCTTATTTCCCCGTTCAGATACCACACCTCATAAATTTTCTTAGAGTGTGGGTGAAGCTATGTACCCACAAATTTTCTGAAATTCCTTCTCTGATTCATATAAATTTTCATTCTTGTAGATTTTGTTGAGGATCAGTATTCCCTCATTACTTAGTGAAATTAGACATGCAATCTTTTGAATATTCAAAGCTGGCTATTTGTGCGGACTTAACAATCTTCCATTCTCTAAGATGGTTGTGGTGAGAGTCCCACCACCTTGCTGGCATCACTTGGAGGGTGACATCCCACAAGGGTACTTTATATATTTCCAAGATGGTTGAATAAACTTCGGTAACAAAACCCATACCATTAAAATAGAAATTTCATGTACCTCGGTAACAACCCAGTGGATACGGTGGATCGTTGCACCTCACCTGGTATTAATAGCATGTCTTATTTGCTTCTATTCATCCCATGTAGAGTTGGATCCAACTTTATATCTCTGAACACTTCTCCAATTGATCGACCTCGTAGGATTAATGTAGTCTTCTCTTTTTCCTGCTGTCAACTGGTATAACTGGTTGAGTAACTTAGGATCTTCTCTGTCATCCACTGGATTGGTGAACCTTGACCATTGATAATGGTCCAGGGGATGAATCACCCTGACTCCTTCCACTTCAAAGGTCATGGTTTCTCTCTCCAGGTCAATTAGTGCATAGTTTTCAAAGGCAAGTTCTATTCCCAACAATGTTGGATAGGGGCCTTTTTTCTCCCATAATATATATTAGCTGAAAGTCAACATAAGTCTTTACCCATGCTATGATGACATCTACATATTATAGAAATCCAAGTGGGAGGATACAATACTGATTCTCCATGCATAATTGGGAATCAATCCAAAATTCTCTCCCTATCATTTTCTTGTTCCTATGCACCTGCCTTGAGTGTCTTTCAGGAAAATTGGCAGAAATGAGTCCCTCCTTGGGCTCCCCATCCTTGAAATAATCTTTAATATTTTCCCACAACTTCTTGAGCATTTTCTCATTATTCATCATTTGCAGAAACAACCTAAACCATTCTTCTATAGGTTACAAATTCGTTTGCGGTAGTTTGGGGCTTCTGGACTTTGAAGGTTTTGGTTGTTCTCCTTGTGTCTCATCAGTTGTAATCAACTTGTTAAAAATATATGTGGCCTCTTTGTAGTATTTCTTTTTCTAGCTAGAATCATACAAGCACTTAAGTGAGGCAAGCTTTATGATCCACAGCTATTCGGCGACTACAAAGTTGGATCTGGTCTTCTTTCCTCTATGTGTGACTATGTTAATGTTTGAGAGGGGAGTTGTCCTAGGTTCTCTTGGTTTTGAATTAAGTAAATTTGCTCCCCTTTGACGGTTACAGTTTTCCCATCTAGAAATTATCTCTAGGTAATATTCTGTTGTATGTGTGTCGATCCTACCTTGATAGAACTAGGGTATTTTGGATAGCCGACAATCTCTTGCAACATGCCCTTCTTTATCATAATTGTAGCAATGGATCAAACTTCTACCTCCTGTTCTGCCCTCCCTTCCTCCTCCACCTCCTCATCCTTGAGGAGATTCATTGATCCCGTAGGTAAAATAATCCAATTGGCTAGCTAGGGTATCCAAGGCCCTACATTGATCAATGTGGTGAGTTGGAGAACCATAAAAAGCGTATAAAACATTGTTTGGAACATTTTAATACTTTTGTAAAATTGGACAGAGGTGAAGGTGATGCCCATAATTCCTACAAATTTCGCAATATTTGGTTTGATTTTCACCTTGCTAATTAGGAAAGCCATGGAACTATGTGCTCCCTATATATAAACCTTTCATTCCAACCTGTGCAACTCTAGCCACGGGTAAAGATGTGGAGGGCCCCAGTGGTATGAAGCTATTACTCAGGCCTCTTAGTCTTAGACACTCGGTGGCGTGATTCTCCTCAATACAGTAGTTTGTACACTATATGTTCGGTCGCGAAGGTCACACCGACTGCATGTCCATCAACTTCACTGTCAGATCAATGATTAGATGTTGCAGTCCTATGCAAGTGGGGTCATGGAAAACAGTTCCTCCTTGATGTTTATATAAGTATATTTACATGGATTCAATTCGAGTTTCATGTTCTAGGGCATCTTGTAGAGTATCAATTTTCTATTAACTCAGTGACGTGCGTGTATGTGTAAATAACATTTGATGAATAAATCTCAGTGATGATTTTGGTCAATAGGGTAGTTCAACTTGCTAATATCATCCTTAAATATTGCCATCATCTCCCAAGTGGTTTCTCCTTCCTGCTACTTGATTTCTTAGAGTTTAAACAACCCATGCTGGTTAGTTTGAGGGAGTTTAAACTTTTGAACAAACTCCTGCTAGAATTCATCTATTGTTGGATTATACTGTAATGCAGACCACTTGATGAAACTTATCAATGCTCTGTCTTCAAGAGTGGTCTAAAATTAAATAATATTCATGGCATCTGGAGTTTGGCAAGCCCTCCAAATGGCCTAGCATATGTACCAATGTTGTTTGACATCCTTATTCCCTTTCCTAGAGAATTCAGGATATCGATTAAAGGATCTCGTCATGTTGTTAGCCATATGGAGTTGATCTAGAGGAGCGAGTATGAATCCTTGAGAACCCAATTGTGATGATCCTTGGGGACATAAACTATAATTACTATCTCTACCACTAGAGGTACCAACCTTATATATATTATATATTCGGTGGACCTTTATAACTTTAGCTAGCTTAGATAAAAAAATCGAGGGTTGTGATAAAGTACGAAGGGAAATTTTGGGGAGGTACTAGCTAAACTACTGGGAAATGAATCACTAATTGGGGGATACACATAATTATCGGAAAAAACATATTCTCATAGCGAAATGAATTTCATCATCCAGGCCCTCTTCAGGAACTATAAGGCTTGATCCATCTAGCTTTCCCATCTCTGCTAGTGAACAAAAACATTTACTGCTTCTTTCAACCTCTGTCACTATGGTGGTCTTGACCTTTCCTATTGGACTAGGTTTCACTCAAGATCCATCCCCATCGCTTCATAACTTTATCCAACTTCCTTCTCCTTGTCATACTTTCAAACTGATTAATTTCTTGGTGTATCCCCCTTTGTTGTCTATAGATCTCATGCAAATATTTCTCCCACCATTCTTCAGCTATCTGCACGCTCCTTTATGCTCTCAAATATCTAGCCTTCTGGAAGTCATTTGCATCCATCTCCATAATATTTTCATAATTCCCATTTAGGTAGCATTCATCTCCTTATGTCCTTACACTAGTACCAATGCTTTAAGTTGCCATAGGACGACAATGGAACACCAGTAAGTTATATTATACCATTAAAAATTTAATCCACAATGATTTCTACTTTAGCATTCTTTGCAGCCCTAACTAGACGACGACCTCAACTTTAGAAAATGATTGATGCCTCTCTAGAACAAACTCAATAATATACCCCTCTAGATTTCTATATACCCATAATTCGATAGCTCTAATTAGGTATGTATCAAGCTGATGTAACTTGACGAGGCTGCGTCTAGATATAAGGAGATCAACTTCAGTTGGTCCTCTTTCCTTTTATCTATAGCCTTTGCTACCAATTGTAGAGGCTATTGTCCTTTGAGATAACCTAAGGTCAATTGGATATGCCAAAGCATCTAAAATATTTTGTTTGATTTTAATGGTTTGATGACCAGTGAACTGCTTTTTAACATGTGCTTTAAACATAGAAATATCTTTAATGGAAAAAAAGGTTGTTCTTTAAATACATATGGTTATTTTGATTTTAAATGTGATGGATAAGGAGAATATAGATAAATATAAATGATTCAATATTCAGATAGAGTATTTCACCATTTATAAGTAGAAATTGAGAAAAGTGTGTTTTTGTAATTAACAAAATATAATCAAGTCAGTTAAAAAATATTGTGCAACTTAAATTCAAAGAGGAATTTGCAAGAAGAGATAGTCCTGCTAATTAATCTCTTAATTAAACTACAACTTCACATTGTATTCAAAATGAAACTAAAATTCAGTTAAATTTTCAATCGGATGACTGCAAATGAAATAAATTATATGAGGAATAGATAATGAAAAAAATAAGAAAATAACTCACAGATAGACAAGCCATATGAAGTAAATCCATAGTCTTTTATTCAATAAAAAACACTCCAGCTTAGAACAAATATGTCTGGTAACTAGCTCAAGGGTGCAACCCTGAATACTTTGATAGAATGAAGTATTTAAACAAAAATAAAAAATATTACAATCAATGCCTAAGTGGTGAGGCATACTATTATTACTTAAAATTTAACAAAAAGAGAAGAAATTAGTCCCAAAAGAACGAATCTAAACATCTTGTAGGTTTTAACCCCGTACAGAAATTACCTGCATATGAATTCTAAATCATAGGAAAAATAAAAATGCGAGAGCATAACACATAAAACACATATACACAGAGATTTCCCACTAGATTTCAAAACCGAGACTACCAGCTTGGTTTTTCATTATGTTCCTTTCAATGTTACAATACATATTTATACATGCCGAAGCATCCAATACCATGGACCAAAAACCCATCGCGTCGAAAACCATGGACCGAAAACCATAGGTAGGTTCGCCCAACCTAATATAGGGTCCAAAACAATTTTCTCGGGGCGTTGCCCCGAACCCCGTAGAGGGGGGCTACCCGCCCCCCTCAAACCCCCCGGACAGGGGGGGCTGCCGCCCCCGCTGCGTAATCGGTGCAACGAAGGGGGGGCTCCGCTCGCCCTATAACCCCCTCATTCACTACGTAGGTTAGTCGTGGAAAGAATATAACACAACCCAACAATCTCCCACTTGTTGTTTTCTTTCCATAGGGGGCACAGGAGAGCTTAGTCATTTCCAGCCCTGAACACCCATTGTTTCTCTACACCAAGAGAACTTCTCAGAGCTAACAGATTTTGTCAATGCAGCTGCAGTATTCTTCAAAGTGTCCACCTTTACCAGCAACACCTTTTTGTCTTCTATCATATCCCTCACAAAGTGATACTGAACATCAATGTGCTTTGTCTTTGAATGATAAGCAGGGTTCTGTGCCAAGAAAATTGCACTTTGGCTGTCACAGTCTATCCTTATAGCTACCTGTACTAACCCCATACTTGAACACAATCTCTGCAACCAAACTGCTTCCTTGCTTGCATGAGTGGCTACCATGTATTCTGCCTTTGTAGTTGATAGTGCCACTATAGATTGTTTCTTAC
>APFE031446367.1:92682-107373 GCA_000404065.3 Pinus taeda | reverse complement strand
AGACTCCTATATATAGAAAGGAGGTTTTGTCATTTGAATCATCAAAGAATTGTTCATTTATGTAATGTAAAGGAGGTTGCCCCCTCGAAGAGGCTGAATTTTAAGACGTTGATCTATATTTTCTATCTTTTTCTTGAGCTAGTTTCATAACAAAGCATCCCAAAAATTATCATCTTCATAAACCATTAGAAGCCTATAGTCATTACTATTTTCATCTTCATCACTATTTGATAAACCATCGCTATCTTCATGAGTATAGTAACTCTTTTTACTTACACTTTGTTTTCTATTCCATTTTGCAGATTCCTTCCCTTTATCATATTTATCTTTATGAGGACATTTGGCAGCATAATGATGAACACTACCATAGGCAAAATATTTGAAAGGTAGTTTACCTCTAAATCTTCTGGAACAACATTGAAACTTCTTGACAAAGTCTACTGCATCTTCTTCTTCTGAAATATGTCTTGATTCATTGAGTTCTTCCTTTCCTTTTGCTAAAGCTCTAAATGTGGATTCTCTCATATCTGATGGGCCTCCTTTTCTCATATTAATGGTAGTTAAGATTCCTTGAATTTGTGTCATAGTGATAGTCTATAGATTTTGTTTTTCTTCTATGGCAGATACTTTTGATTCAAATTTAGCAGACAAGGATCTTAAAACTTTCTCAACTAAGGTAACTTCCTTTATCTCTTCATCCAGATTCTTCATGCAATTAACAACCTCATATATATGTAAGAAGTAACTAGCTATACTTTCATAATTGTGCATCTTAAGAGTTTCATATTGAGTTCTGAGAGTTTGCAGTTTAGCAAGTTTTCCCTGAGGGTCTCCTTCGTAGCTTAGAATGATTTTGTCCCATATTTCTTTGGCTGATTTGAGCTGCATAACTTTGATAAACTTTAATTGTGACAGACTTCCCAATAATGTATTGATATCCCTGGCATTGGATTCATATTTCTTTTTACCTTCCGTATCTGTAGGAATTGCTGATGGAAATGTATATCCTCCTTCCACGATTTCCCAGACATCTAGTCCAAGTGATTGTAGATAGGTTGTGGTTCTTATATTCCAATAAACAAAGTTGCTCCTATCAAATATTTGCAATCTGATGGATCCCATGCTTTCTTGGTTACTCATGATGATGAATCTCCCTTCAAGCAATCAAGCTTCTTTTGAAGTACCTTCTCTGATACCAATTGTTGGAAATAATACTGAGAATGGGAGTGAATCAGTATTATCAGATCAATAATTTATTTTCCAAGCATATTTGTATAAGCTACTTTAGCTAAGTGAACTAGCGTGTATACGCGACTGTACTTAAAGCAACCAGTGTATATGTAGAGAACTTTTGATTTACCCAATTTATCATGCATTGAACTTTAACTAGTATATCAAATATTTATTAGACAGTGTAGTAAAAGAAGAATAAAGAATCACACATAAGAAACACACATGAACACCATGATATAAGGTGGAAACCCAATCTGGGTGAAAACCACCTACTGTTGTTGTCTTTGTCTTCTTTCAATAATAAGAAAATATGTTTACAATTTTGTACTGGTGCAGACTTATACCAGTACACAAGCTTCTACCTGTAGAAGGTTACAACCTTCTCTCATTCTCTAGCTTCTACTGGAAGGGAGATACAACCCCCTAACTCTTGTACTAGCCGATATGTTTACTAGTACGTAGGCTACGATCTACAGAAGGCTACGACCTCCTTTCTTCCTCCAAGGACCACGTTTCATAAATTTTCAGACTAGATCCATCAACAACATCATAATTGTAATTCAATCATTAAATACATATGCATTAACTAATCACTTTTTGAACCAACCACAACTGAATCAATCAATCACTTTGACAACCCATCAATCTAATCATTCAGAATACTGTCACCAGAATACAGTAACTAGAACCCAAACCAAAAATAAGAACTTTGCAACAGCAAACATAAACAACTAAAACATACTTTATAAGGTATCCACTACCTCCATGTGTCGAACCTGTGTTTATAAACACTTTTCTCAAAACCAACCAGTGTATACATTTGCAAATATTAATTCATAATTATGCAGCTATTCCAGACTTCAATTATACCCAGATCATAATATTTACAGAACAACACATGCGTCAATATTCAGATCTAGAATAAACATGATCAAACCATATAAAGATAATTCATTTCAAGCCTTAAGATCCCGATCCATCATTAGATCTTATCCTCCATCAACCACTAAGGTTCATCCCTAGTTCAGATCAAGCACAACACCATAAACCAATAACCTGCATACTAGATCTCACACTTCATCAGATATTCGATTCTTGCACACTTGGCCTAATGATCTTCTCATCCTTTTATAGTTTTATGTCTTTCTCAACACCATGGACCAAAACCAATTAGGACCAATACCTTGGACAAAATACTTGGGGCAAATACCTCGGACCAGATACCTTGGACCAATACCACATATCAAAATACCATGGACCAAATACCTTGGACCAGATACCTTGGACCAATACCACATATCAAAATACCATGGACCAAATACCTTGGACCAACAACTTAGTTTTCCAAGATATACGCGCTTTTCCTTCTGTGAAAGTGTGTGTTTACATATATGCTACTTGTGTTCAATGAACCTGCGTGTATACGTGCCTTGGTCATGGTGAACCTGCATATACCTCTATTTCTTCATTCTTTGTAGTCTGATCTGTAATTCTTTGTTATTAACCTGTTGTACTTTGATCTTTCACCTGAGTGAGTTGCCATCAAGGACAATACCTGTATCATAATGCCAACATGCTTGACTTCCTCAACCAATTTTTCTCTGGCTAGTCCTTCTACATCCAGCCTCATCATCTGTTGTGCCTGTTGCAACCCTTTAAGCTTATCCTAAATAGTAGTCATGACACGATAAGCCTCCTCTAACTAAGGCTACAACCTAGCCTTTAGCAAGGCCTCCTTCTTCTGTGATTCCTCTACCTATGCTAGGAGCTTCTTCCCCTCCTGTATTTTGGCAAGGTGTTGCATTGGTGCTATGGAGCATGCGATTTCCTTGACTTCATCGTATTGTCATTGTAGATCCATTACCTTTGTGTTCAGTGTATGTAGTTTTAGATCCTCCAACGGATTCGTCACGAGCTCCATAGCATGCTCAAACAATGCCACACAACTAGTGACTGTGGCATCCAATGTAGCCATGTTTTCCTTTATCACATCTCTGCACTGCTCCCAGACCTCAGGTGGAGTCATGGGCTGCAACTTTAATTGCAGCACTGTAATCTTCATATTGAGCTCAAACTAGACTTGGTCAACCTCTGCTTTAGCTTCACGCACACTAGAAACTAGTTTTTTGATTTTGGCTTCTGGTTGTGCATCCTCTGGGATGTGAAGCTAAAGCACTATCTTGCATGCCTCAGCTAGTGCTAACTCCAGACTGGAACTACATGTTTGAAGTTCCTCCTTTTCCTTCAAATCTTGTGGCTTTTCAGTGAAAATCTTCTCATTGTTCACTTTGTACTCACTAATGAGGTTGAAGGAACATTGCTCCCTAGTTCTCAATTCATTTTCCACCCCTGTATGCAGCACGTGGAGGGCCTCATTGGAGATCACTACTATATTCAGCCTGATGTTCTTGATTGTACTCAGAATAATGTGATCATCGACAGTCTCCACAAAAAGGAACCCATCTGGCAATGCTATATTTTTGAGGTCTAGGGTCCTTACTAACTCTGCTACTTGGCTTGTCCTAGTTTCTAGACTCACTTGCTCCACGCTCGCTTAACACCAGGGGATCACCCTGCGACTTATCCAATTTATGATTCTTCCTTGTACCACCCTATTGCTCCTTGCCATGTCTCTTCAAAATAAATGGGGTGCTCTACTCCTCATCCCCTCCACCACCTTGTGCTAAAATTTCTTCCTCCTCTATCTCTGGCGAGGGTGACTCACCTTTTTATGAATTGTGTTGTTCATGTTCTGCTTGCTCCTTGGTAGCATGTTCTTGCACATGAGCCTTTTCTTTAGCTTCCTTATTTTTCTAGGCTTCTAAGGTACATGGAACCTGCTTGCTACCTCCTTCCTTTTCCGTGTGGAAGAACTCTTCACACCCATACTTGGTCCAACAACTATGTCTAACAGGGCGCCCAACTCTACAGGCCATTTTGCTACAACCTCCTAGACATCCATTTCTATCACCAAATATGGAAAGTCGTTCCATTTCTGCTTTGGATCCTTCACCACCTAGACATATACTTGGTGGAAGTTCGCCTTGAATGCCGCATAGTGTGATAGTTGCATGAACAAGGTTGGGGACAACCTTAGATGTTGATTGATGGACATGCGGAGACTCATTTCCATAAGAACAAAAAATATCTTCATCTCAGTAATTCACATGGCATCCTTTACAACCCATAAGGAAGTGAATTGCGCTACCTCTGGTAATCCTTCCTCGAGTGGAGGAAATTGGCTATCCTCCAACAATTCCCATGCAACAAGCACAATCGACAACAACAACCAAGCGTAGTGAAATAGTTTGGTTTCATCGTGGGCCTCTTGGCAGTTCCCGAGGAACTCCCAACAGAGGTATTTGGACCAATTAAACTATACGCCTTTTGTGCACTGCACAACAAGGGAAACTACAGGCACCGAAACTTCATCTGTGCAACATTTCCTCATCACCTTCGCTGCTAAAATTTGGGCAGCCAATTGAACTGTCGTGTCTGTTATAGACATAATTGAATAACCTCGCGACTTCTTCCCAAGGTTGTAATGTCTCTTCATTCTTTCTGCAAGGTCTCTTCCCCAGTCTTTACACCAAACTCCTTGGCTAGGATCATGCCCTTATAAGGTAGGTGCGCGATTATGTGAATAAGCATGTATGTAAGGGGTATAGGCCCTCCTAGACATAGACATCCATTTTTATGAGGGTGTGGTGATAATGGGGCACCCATAGAAGATTGAGTAACCCTTAGTTCTCGACATCGTGGACCCATTCCTCTATTTCTAGTGTTGTAACACCTGATTTCGCATAATAGACCCTATGCATATACTTATCCATCACCAAGTGTGAAACTTCGTGTGGTCTTTGAGGTCCCAATCCTCCATTTTTAGCAGTGAGACCCTTACGAGCCATGGTCCTTCGAATGGGACTTGCTCAGGTAGTAGGGGCATAGATATGGTGAACTTCTCAGAATCTGAGTCCTTTGTGACCTTTGATTTTCCCTTTCATGGAGGGATATACTTGGGTAGATTTGTTATAGGTTCCACTCCTTCAATGTCAATATCTACTATTCCTTAGGCTTCTTATGTCTCCATTTCCACTACTTTCTCCAGCTAATTATCTTTCTTCTGCTTCTACATTTCAGTGTGCTTCCTAGGGATGCATGCACTGACAATGGATTTTTCTTCTTGTCCTTTGTAGATTTATTTGATTTGGCTAGTTGGGTTTCTCTAGTAGGGCTAGGCTTCAGCCTAGGTGACTGTGGTGTCATAGGCATAGGAGCCGGAGCTTCCATACTTATAACTTCCGAGGCAGCTCCCTCAAAGGAAACATCACCAGTACTCATAGTTTCAGCAAGACTTGGTCCAAGCATTTTGTCAAGAATAAACTTTTGGTTTATCTTAGATAACTTAGCAAACACGGGGAAATCTTCCCAAGCTGATCAGTTCATAGGCAATAGACAACGAATTTCACTAACAATTCTGAGAGCACAAAGTGTTGTCTGTTGGACTGGCATGCATAATTTATGGGGGTTTTTGAATTCAAATCCGATCGTTTCCCAAATTTCTGACAATTAATGTGTTTTTGGCAGCATATCTTCAAATATTTTTGCCTTAAATGCTTCCACCCCACTCCCACTACAAGAAAAAAGGTCATTGTTGAGGGTCATTCTTATGATGGACCTTTAAGGTCTGTCACCAATGTTGCATATGGTGACAGTGATTAAAAAAATGTTGTTGTAAGTGTATATAGTGATGGTCCTTTACATTTTGTCACCAAAGCCATTTTCAATGACACTTTTGGTGAGGGTCATTAAAGGCCCATCACTAATTCTCTCTTTGGTGACACTTTTGGTGAGGGTCGTTTAAGGCCCATCACTAAATCTCTCTTTGGTGACACTTCTAGCGACAATCTTTTATTGACCATCACCAATGATCTTTTTAGTTACTTTTGGTGATGGTCAACAAATGTTCGTCATCATTTATCATTCCAATGAGTTTTTGATGATGCTTCATGCCTGTGACAGACCTTTAAGGTCCATTGCCAATGTCGCATATGGTGATGGTCTTTAAAAAATCATTGTTGTAAATGTATATAGTGATGGTCCTTTAAGGTTTGTCACTAAAGCCATTTTCAATGACACTTTTGGTGAGGGTCATTAATTTCCAATCACTAATTCTCTCTTTGGTGACACTTTTGGTGGGGGTCGTTAAAGGCCCATCACTAATTCTCTCTTTGGTGACATTTCGAGTGACGATCTTTTA
Source organism: Pinus taeda (assembly GCA_000404065.3). Lineage (NCBI taxonomy): Eukaryota > Viridiplantae > Streptophyta > Pinopsida > Pinales > Pinaceae > Pinus > Pinus taeda. Next base: position 100,880 of record APFE031446367.1, on the reverse strand, counting down.
TTGACCCTCACCAATGCTCTTTTTGGTTACTTTTGGTGATGGTCAAAAAATTTTCGTCATTATTGATCATTCCAATGCGTTTTTGAAGATGCTATGTACCTGTTACTATATTTTTTGTCAAAATATAATGATTTAAGACCATTTTTGTGGAGTCTTTTTCATTATGTGTCCAAGGTCATAGTGGTTATAATAGCTAGTCAATTTGTTAAAAAGTAATTAGTGTGTATAATTTCCCTCAAGTCATAAGAATATAGTCTTCCTATAAGTCAACATATGATTCATCTCTATTAGGTTTATTATCTAGCAAATTTCCTTTAAATAAAGTTCCACTAGTGTGTGTAGGAACTATATTATTTAATACATAATCAAGCTCTGTCAATTCTATTAACGAGAGACACCTAGCACTCCTCAACACTCATGGCACACCTTAACATGCTTTGGAACAATACACAAACATTCCTTGGCACCTCGCGTGTCTTGGAACATCTTTGTACCTGGAACATCTTTGTACCTAGAACATCTTTCCATGAGTAGGATGCTAAAGCACATGTTGGCATGCCATAGCATAGCATAGCACTCCCTATCATGTGTTGGTATTCCCTGTAGTACCTAGCATGCCCTGGAACTCCTTGGCATAATATTGCATTAACAAAAATTAGCACTTGGCACATATTGACACTTGGCATGTACTAGAACATACTATTAGTGTGCCTAGTATGCCCCTTTTGAAAAAGATAAAGTCCTGACTTATTAACCCTCTTATGTGTTCATTTCCTTTCATTTTAGCTTGGTTATTCCTTTTGTTACCTTGAAACTCCTTGACGCATATTGACATACTCTGGCACCCTGCACATCCTAGCATGTCTTAGCACCTGGAATGCCTTGGCACTATTTGGCACATGTTAGCACACCCTAGAACTACCTAGCACACTTTAACACTTCTTGACATTCCTTGATATTCCCTGGCATGCCTTAACCGTTCTTAGCATACCTTGTCACTTCCTCCTTGTCATGACAACTAGCACTGATTGACACTCACCAACACACCCTCATATTCATTCACTTCCATCCATTTTTACCTAGTGCTCCCGTGTGTTGTCCGAGTACTCGCTAACACTCCTTAGCATTCATTGGCATTCTCTAGCACACCTTAGCACTCATAAGTGAAAAATGAAACTTGTAACCAAAGTTACCAGACTTGGAATAGACAATAATTGGCGAGGAAAAAGGGCTAAGTGTTTTAATCAAACTGGGGAGAAATCATAAAAAAATCAGGAAAAAATCAGTGAATTCAATAAATAAAAATATACACATATATTGAATTAAAAAAAAAAAAAAAAAAAAAAAAAAAAAAAAAAAAAAAAAAAAAACATTTTCATTGATATTCAGTAAAGCCATGTCCAAACAATTTATAATATCAATAAATGTCCAAAATATCATGAATGAATAAGCATCTCATATATGTTATGAGTGCAAACATGATCCAAAGTACTGAGTCATGACTCCTAACTAGTGACTACATAGAACTAGAAGCAACTACTTCTAAAATTTTACAAACAACTGCATACTAATTATTAAAAATTAGCAACTAAGAGTCTTAAACTCTTAAGAGTGAGAACTAGAAGCAATTCCTCCCACTCCTCCGCTTGCTTGACTCTCAAAGTTCTTCAAGTCATGTAGGCTTAAAGAGGAGCCTCCTCTAATTGGACCCAATATGTTGCATTTGTAGTTTACAAATCTATCTCTTCAAGATCTATTGGTGAATTATCCAAACATATTGTTATCATGAGACATTGAAATGTGAATTTAAGTTTGACTTTGAACTTTGAAGTTTAAAATTTAAATTCCACATCAAATTATGAAACCTTCAAATTCAAGCTCTCACCTAGTATTTTATTATTGTGAAATTGTAGATTGTAATGGAAATACAAGGTCATTTAAGCACTTTTGTGTCAATCAGTTGCACTTCTTAGAATGTATTTCTCAAACATGTTGTAGTTGCACCACAACCTGAAGCACTGCATGCTTGGTTTAAGATTCGAATGGCAAATCTCTTCAAATATGGTGTATCACTACAAAAGTTTTGCCACCAAAGACCTCACAAGTGGCAAGGGTTCGTGAGTAGATGTACTAAATACTAAATAGTGAAAAATAAAAAAGGCAACAAAATTTAATAAAACATTTAACATACAAAATAAATTTTAAGCAAATTTAATGAAATGATAAAGCCTTCAAGCCTCAAAGGGTACCTGGAAACACCTTAGACCTTTCTCATATAACACTGGTATAGGAAAATAATATAGGTGGTGCTCTATAATCCTATAGTTGGGAAAAGACACGACTTTGAAATTTTGGATCAGGGAAGCACCTTTCCATGCATGTCATAAGTCCTCTGTGAACCTCCCCATCCTCATTAAATTTGATCTTATCATAAAAATACTATGGGTTTAAGAAGTACCTAGCAACATATAAGGGGAAATGCAATTTCCTATCCCAATGTGCATCAATAATGTCTCAGAGAGGAATATACTTTGCCTCCTTATCCCCATATGTTCTTTTGATGGCCTCCTTTATGAGATCCATCACCTCATAAATGTAACCCATAGCAGGTTTTGTTACCATCAACCATCCTAAAAGTTTAAGCTTTCAAGTTTAAATTAATATGAAACATTGAAAATAAAAAGAAGATTGAAATGAAATTTAAAACATGAAAAAGTTAAAAGACATGAAGTACCTGAGAACTCTAACAAGGGACTCCATCACAGCAATAATCTCTTTGGCATCTTTCTAGAAACTGTCATTAAACACAAGTGCAATAACTTCAATGCCTTCAAGGGTCTTGGAATGTTTAGATGCCATCCACTTAGGTCCCAAGGACATCCTCTTCATATTTATCTTTTACTCAACCACAAATTGCAAAGATATGAAATTTGTTGCAAATCTAGTCACTACAGGTTAAACAATTCCTTTACCTTCAGTGTATTTTATCATGGTTTTTAGGACAATAATGTGGTTGTATAGGTATTTGGTTATGGATTTTTCCTTCTCCACAACCTCATGTATCTAATGAAGCTCAACAATGTCCTAAAGCATTAATTCTATACAATGGGCAACACAATAGGTCCAAAAAATAGTAGGGTGCCTAATCTCAAAAATTCTACCAGCAATCGTATAATTAGCTGCATTGTCAGTGAAAATTTGTAAAACATGTTCTTCTCCCACTTCTTGAATGACTTCCTCCATCATTTCACAAACAAGTTGTGTAGTCTTAACCTTGTCTAAGGCATCTGCTGATTTGAGAAACATTGTACCTATTGGACAAGATACAAGGAGATGTACTAAAGTTCTATTCCTCTAATCTATCCATCCATCACTCATGATCGTGCACCCTGTTTCTACACATGATGAATGAAAATCAGATAGCACAAGCATGGCATCTTCAACAATTTCTATTAACAAATTTTCCCTAATGCTCTCTAATGAAGGAGCTTTGAACCCTGGACCTGCAACAACAACTCCATCAATCATAGCTTGCCAATAAGGACTTACACAATGGAAAGGTATGTCAGAATAGTACCAAATTTTGGCAATGGACTTCCTTCCCTGACTATGGATTTTTTTTTCCAACCAGTGGTATCCAAGTTAGGTTGGGAACCAAGTTTTGTGCGGGGAGAAAAAGAGGTTTTTATGTTTCCACATCTAATGTTGAATGTAGGAGGATTCGTTTGGCCTTGAGTTTGACTTGGAATTGGAGGCATGTGTGGGAAACTTGGGAACTACTTTGAGGATTCAATTGAGGGAGATTACAACAAGGTAGTGGAAGAAAAATTTTCAACTCCAGGAGTTCCTATTTCCTTTTTTTGGTTTTCTTTCTTTGCATTAGGCTAACTCAACATATCAATGGCCAAGGTCGCTTGGTGTTTGACATTTTCGTCAACGTTTTTGTAGAGACCTATATCATGGTTGGGTATTTGTGCAAGGTGGTACTTGAATCTATAAATGCCGCTACTACATTTCATTTTGCAAAATTACAAAGGATCTTAGGGTCTCCAATAATCTTGTCACAATAATACTAAGCAAAGTCCTTCTCCCTTGACATTGTTTTTGTTTTGGACTTGTGTTTAAATTGCGGCTTCTGTTTAGATTTGGAATTGTGCCTTCTATTTAATTTGGCTCCTGTAAAATACAATAAAAAAATAAAATTAAAAATGCTATATATAACTTCACAAAAAAGAAGGTTGGTTTTAAAGGATATGAGGTTTTGTTAAGGATCAAAGAGGAGTCTGTCCAGCAACACAAGCACATTTTGACCTAATATACCATTATGACCTTGAAACATAATTAGGTATATATGAGAAAATGCTACCTAAAGGAAATATTATCAACATATATTGCATTGTAATGTTGAATTTAGAAGTTCGTTTAGCATAAGACAACTAAACCAATACATCAATAACAGATTGTGGAAGAACAAAAATACCCAAAGTTGTGAATGCATGGTTAAAGCCTTTGAAGTTGGCAAGACATCGAACAAGGAAGGAATGCTTGATGACTTTTGGTCGATGGTTGGTATGAAACCATTTCTTAGTGCATTTTTAAAATCTATTTAAGTCCCTTATATAGGGTTTAAAAGTAACCAAAGGAATAAGTCAAATATTCGATTGTTGAACAGTCAAACTTGAAACTTGCCATTGAAAAGGACATTGAAACTTCAATATAGTAATATACCTATTATTTAATCCAAGTGCCAATGTACCTCGATTGTTGAATAGTGAGGCGGCTAAGCCTAAAGGTAACACACGTTGAAGGTGATGCGCGACTTCCCAAGGGTCAATATGGAGTATGGATAGAGCACAGATTGGCGACTACCTGATATGGAGTCTGGACTTAGGCTCACCTTGATGGTTCTTCGATATTGAGTTTGGACTATGTAATAGTGAGTAATGATTTATTACTAAAGGTCTTGATGTATGAGTTTTGTGCCTGAGAAATGAGAAATAAATTTTGGAACAACTGATGTTTAGTTTTTAGCAATGTGACATACCTAAACTTGAAAAACTCGTCGTCGTCAAGTCAAGGCTGAAAATCGAATAAATTGGAATCAATCACGGGAATCTGCTTTAATTTTCAAGTCTCAAGTCAAAATTGCATTGACCATGAGTTAAACTTGGTCAACATGAGTTAGACTCACAAATATTTAGCTTAGATCGTTTGGAGAGTGAGCAAATTCCAACTCATGATTAATCCCGATTGATCGGTTAGTCTTATTTCACTGCTTGCAACTGAAACCTGAACTGAAAGTAGGAGATCTTACAATTGAAACTAATTGTGAATTTTCTAAACTGAAATTGGCCCATTAACATCATTTCTATTTGTAGTTGGGCGCATCAATGGAAGATATTCATTTTAAATCAGGTTCATGGAGAAAATATTTTATGGAAGATGTTGCTTTTATGTCGAGGAATACAATAATATTTCTTATTAAATTTGAATAACAATAGTATCTACTCTGTATCTCTCATATCTCATTATTTTTATCTCCTATAACTCATACAGAAAGTGGGGTAATAGTGGACATGTAGCATCAATCTCCACTCCTTTTAATCCAAATTTCTGCATGCAAACCTTTGTGTCACTTGCGCGGCAAAGCCTTCATTGTAAGTGTGGAGTTAACACCTACCTCTGCATGACAAAAGCTACATATACCTTTTGACTTGGTTTTTTCACCTTTTTTCCATTTTTTGTTTGGGGTCTAGGACAACAAGCTCCACATACTTTTTTTCCATACCTCTATGTGAGTGTAACTTTGCACATTTTCTTTGCTTCAACCAATATCAAAAGCATTTGTGAGCTTCTTTCAATGCATGAATACATGCTTCAATCATGGAAATTAGCAAAGTTTCTAAACCAAAAAATAATGATGGAGTTATCCTTTTCCATTTCAAATATGTTAGGATTCTATTGAGATTTTTTAGAGATAATTATTAATTGGCCCTATACTTTTCCCTTTTCCTTAAGATAAACTGCATCTCTTATTATATTTCTAATCAAGAGATTTACATCAAATGTTGGATCAAAATCCAAGGACTTTTCTTAAATGCTTCCTTGTCCAGTAGAAGAATAAATGGTCAACATGTCAGCTTGGCTCCAATTTCTTGGGAATTAATAATTGTTTTGAAAAATGACTACTCTTGTTTGAACCTAGAACTAGGTTTAAGCTTTGAAAATGGATTTTCCTCCAAATTGATCTTGGAAATGTCCTTATTAAAGGCTTCTCTATATCTCGTCCACTAGAATGAATGGCTTGCATGTTTAAAATTATAGCATAGCTCCCTTTTGAAAAGCCTGATCATCCCATTGTCACCAAGAGCTCCTTCTTTTCACCAAATTGGACCGAAAACAACATTGAGTACTTAATTATGATCCAACCTAAGAAATTTTGTTTGACACTGCAACTCAGGAGCTATTAAGTCTGAAGTGAGCTAATATGATTTATCATTCTTTCATTGAATAAGTATATTGTTTTTGAATTTGTCATTTGTGCTTGTAGTATTTGGTACTGACCTTGTTTCACTTGAAATGGTTTTTTTTCTTGGACTATGACAATGCTAGTAAGATTTAGGACTTTTGTAGTATTTGTACCCCATGATCATTTTTGCAAGATGTATGTCCTATGTGGAAAGAAATAAGCATTTAATTATTACCTCCTAAACTAAAGTAGTGTTTCTTTTATTAGGTGTCATGTAACTTCCTCTACAAATTGAGGACGAATGGGACGTAATATCCTATCCATCCCTGTAGACTATAGTCCTCCATAAAGGTGGAAAAACCCAAAAATACCCATTGTTGGGTAATTTTTGGGGAAAATGGACTTAAAAAACCCAAATTTGGGGTTTGGAGTAAGGTTTACTCAATCACTTAAGAATGTGAAACCCCTCTGCAAAATCTATAAATAAAGAAGGATTTAATTCATTTTGGATCACCAAGTGTGGATTAATTCATTTGTTCATGAGCATTAGGTCTGAAATTTTTTGAACCCTTCTATCTCTTGTCAATTTTGGTCATGAAATATTCCACCCTAGTTTACATTCCCTTATTATCTCGTTGTTTGAGCACAGGGGTCTCTGGTTGGTCAATGAATTTTGTTGGATATTGGTCTCTTGTCTTTTTCTGGGTGAATGAATTTGGAGGATAGTGCATGATAGCTTAGTTCTGTTTGGCATACACCTCTCTTGAAGGAAGAAACAAAGGTTTTGAGTCCTTAATATCTTGTTCTAGGAAAAGCACTTACCTTAGGCAATGGATTCATTTCTAGCACCTAGAGTAGCGAAACTCTTTGCTTTATTTAGTTTTTGCATGCACAGTTAAAAGGAGCACTTCCCTAGTTATTAGTTCTAAGCCTTAGCTAAGCAAGCATGTTTGCATATCTCATATCATATTCACTAACGATAGAATTTAATTGTCTTATCTATCCATGCAAGGAAGGTGCATTAGGATTAGGAGTTAAGAAAGTTGAGACATTGCTGTACGTTTCCCGATTCATTGTACCTTCTAGACTAAAGGAAAAGTGAATAATAGTTTTTGATATTTTTAGTTATTTCTTGTTTCAAAGAGTAATAAATAGCGATGTGATTTGAGTTCCAAATCTGTGTACTTGTTGTTACTTTCTTCAGTGGCATGTGCTTCCCTATTTAGAACAAGGGGTTTTTCTTCAGTATCTATTCTCCAAAGCTTCTTCAATGCAAACTAAATATCAAATCATACCCTCATACTCCAAATCATCTAAGAAATCACCTAGAGAAGTTCCAAAGTAGACCATTGAGCTTTGACAGGCCAACTCCAACCCCATGTCACTATACAAGTGTTGACATCACTACTACAAAAATTATTCTGAAGTGTTGCATCCTACACCAATTTTTAAGATGGATGCCCAAAGGGGTTCTAGAACGAGCCTCAACCTTCATTACCACATTTAAGAATTTTCATAGGGATCGACCCCTATAAACCATACTAATTTTCACACTTTCACAATTTGGCCATGCTCATATTAATTTATATTTTGTATTGAAAAGTCAGTCCTATTTTACATGTTTATTAAATTTAGGAACAATTATAGGTTAGCTCCAACAAAATGTCAACAAATTTGTGGGTTAGGTTGGCATTTCTCCAAATACTATCACACATGTGTATATAATCCA
>APFE031446367.1:72755-92182 GCA_000404065.3 Pinus taeda | reverse complement strand
CATCCCACTTAACAAGTTACCAAGACAAGCCTCATCAAATCCAACCTTGGTCTAAAACAATTAAGCAACACAATTTACAACTTGACATGCCATAGCACCTAACATGTCTTAGAATTCCTTGGCACTATGTGGCATGCGTTAACATCTCCTACATTCCTTGGCATGCTTTGACACTCCCTAGCACACTATGGCACTTCCTGACATTCCTTGGTAGTTTAGCATACCTTTGCATTGCCTACCATATAACCTTGTCACTCCCTCCTTAACACACCTAGAACTCATTGAAACTCCCTCTCACACACTCTTATTCGTTAATTTCCATGCATTTTGAACTAGTGTGTCCTTACATTTCCTTGACACCCCCTAACACTACCTAGCTCACCCTAACACCTGAAACATCTTGGCCTACTACCTTAACACTCTAGCATTCCTTGGCACTACATAGTATACCTTCTCACTCTCTCCTTAGCACACCTAGACATTGCTGACACTCTTGGTCACAAACTCTTATTCTTTCATTTCCATGCATTTTTACCTAGTCCTCCCTTGTGTTTCCCTAGCACCCCTTATCACTCCTTGACAAGTGTTGTTACACCCTAGAACTTATGACATCTTGGCATGTCGCCCTAGCCTCTAGCATGCCTTAACACTAACTAGCATGCCTTGTCAATTTGTCCTTAGCACACCTAGAACTCACTAGAACTTCTAATAAAAAAACTCTTATTTGTTCATTTCCATTCATTTTGACATAGTTCTCCCTTGTGTTTCCCTATCACTCCCAGCTAACACTTCCTTACACGCATTGGCACATCTTGGCCGCATGTCACCCTAGAACTCTAGCATTCCTTAGCATTGCCAAGCATGCTTTGTAACTCATACTTAACACACTTAGAACTCACTAACACTCCATTCCACACACTCTTATTCCTTCATTTCCATGCATTATGACCTAGTGCTCCCTTGTGTTTCCCTAAGACTCCCTAACACTCCTTGGCACACATTGGCACACCATGGCACTTGTCACATCTTAGTAGGATTTCCTAGCACTCTATCATCTATTGGCACTGCATATCATGCGTTGCCACTCCCTCCTTAGCACACCTATGACTTGCTAACACTCCCTATCACACATGCACATTCATTAATTTACATGTAATTGAAACGAGTCCTCCCTTGTGTTTCCTTGGCAATCCCTAGCATGTGTTAGCACCACATCTTAGAACCTAGCACACATTGGCATGCCTTAGCACTTGGCATGTCTTCACATGCCTAACATTACTTGGAACTTTATAACATGTGTTAGCACTTATTGAAATTCCCTGCATACCTTGGCGTTCCCTAGTTTTCATGCCCTCATAGATAACCTTACTTTTTTTGTGACTTGGGAACCCAACCAAGTCATTGAAAAAATAGTGTTGTTCCTAGACCAAAGTCTCCCTTTGTTTCAAACTGCTTTTTCCATCCTGTTATCACAATCACAGGATTTCCTCATACAAGTCCTAATATGAAATTCTCCCAACACACTTCGTCCATGGGACACCTAGAATTCACTAACACTCCCTGGCATAATATCTTGTTCATTCATTTCCATGCACTTTGACCTAGTTCTCCCTTATGATTCCCTGACACTCCCAAACACTCTTTGACATGCATTGACACTATCTAGCATATGTTGGCATGCCTTTTCATTCCTTGGCATGCTGTGGCACTCCTTAATTATCATTCCCTCATAACTACCATTATTTTCTTTTATACTTAGGAACCCAACCAAGTCCTACCTCGACTACAACAACTTTACCACGTTACATTTACTACAAATAGAATTTGCCTTGTTCCCCTAATGGAGTATAAATCATCTTAGGCTTCTCATGTCCAATTTTAGCTCATCCCACTTAACATGTTATCAAATCAAGGCTCACATCCAATAGTGCCCATAAAACAACTAAGCAACATAGTTTACATCTTCACATGCCATAACATTTGGCACGTATAACAATCCATTGGCACTAAATGACAGACATTATCATCCCCTTCATTCCTTGGCATGATTTTCCACTCCCTAATAGACCCTAACACTCCCTAACATGTCTTGACACTCTAGCATGCCTTAGCACTACCTATCATATTCCCTTGTCACTCCCTCCTTAGCACACCTAGAATTTGCTGACAATCCCTATCACACACTCTTATTCATTCATTTCCATGCATTTGAAACTAGCACTCCCTTGTTTTTCCCTAGCACTCCATAATTCACCCTAGCATGCATTGGCACACCTTAGCACCTAACATATCTTGTTGTGTTTCCCCAGCCTCTAGAATGCCTTAGCACTGCCTAACATACCTTGTCACTCCCTCCTCAGCACACCCTGAAATCACTGACACTTCCTATCACAAACTCTTAATCATTTATTTGCATGCATTATTTTCACCTAGTTCTCCCTTGTGTTTCCCTAACGCTCCCTAGCACTTCCTAGCACTATTTGGCACACCTTGGAACCTAGCACATATTGGTTGCATGTTGCTCTGGCATGCTAGAATGACTTAGCGTTTCTTAGCATACCATGTCACTCCCCTCTTACCACAGCTGGAACTCATTGACACTCCCTATCACACACTCTTATTCATTCATTTCCATGCATTTTGACCTAGTTCTCCCTTATGTTTCCCTAGCACTCACTAACACTCACCACACATTGGCACACCTAACTACAATGAGTTTCACTAACATTCAATCCAAAAACCCTTCCAGAGTCTAGCTAGTTACTTGTTCTTCACTAAGATATTAGGGTTAAGTTTATTGTAGTGTTTAGTGTTAAAATATTACTAGGTGTTTTTATCACATAGAGTAATTATGATCTACCCCATGTACATAAGGATAACTGAGAAGTGTTTCCCATAATAATGCAAGTGGAACTTCAACATGTACATCAGGGTAACCACAAAATATATATCATATTTACATAATGAAAGGTGATAGGAAACTATTTACATTATATACATGAATGTACTAACATCATGACCATTAGAATCATATCTACATATTTACCACAAGACGAGGGTCATTACAACCCCTTAAAAATAGCCATAATGCCTTCCCCTTTTGCAGCTCCTTGACTACAAGGGTTTAATTGAAAAACACATAGTTCCTTTAAATATTTGTAGGTTGAGGTAGCCACTTCAAGCCCTTGAACTTAAAGATAATCAAATATTTGCAATTTGTTACAATAATAAGTCCATTATGCAAACTCCTCATCTTAGAGTTAGGTAGAGAGGGAGAATACTTGATTGATGCCAACCTTGTAAATGAAAAACTTTGCCTACTCATTGGTTGGACACTCCACCACTAGTTGACACCGCTAACGCACACCAAAAGTCCAAGATACCCATAATATGTGCCCTACACCCAAGGGCTTAGACTACACCTCCATAAAATGTACCTTCAACTTTAGATGTCCCAAAGCAGTAATATCCTAACCCTAGCCTATTTGTTATATTTTTGTAACTTTCTCCTTAACTAACATCTGTTTATAACTATTTAATCAACTTACCATATACTCTCTCTTGTTTGCACCCACCTAGTATACAAGAACACTTATGTTTTTAATACAACCAAGTTAAGAGGGCATGTTTCTTTCTTACACTTAAATGTTTTCAATACAACTAAGTTAAGAGCACGTGTTTCCTTTTAAAATTCCAAAAGTATAACATTTCTATCTCTATAAACTAACACCAAAATCATTGCATAAAAAAAGTAAGCTTAAAATTAAATTAAAATTAGATTATTATTATTATGATAAATACACCAAATATGGCAAAATTGTTTCCAAACACAACCATAAAAAAAGTGCCAGTTTATCAAATACAACTACAAACTTATTAAGCCAACCTAGGTCCATCTTAACCCAGATCTATCAAGCATTGAGGGGGATCCAATCTCTCGATGTGAAAACCTCTTTTTTGAAACTTGGTAGATCTATATTAAGATGGATCTAGGCTGGTTATATAATACTATATAATATCTATATTTATATCTATGTGTCTCTTTCTTTATTCCCTTTCTTCTATCTCACCCACCAACATACACACATCTCTCTCCATTTATCTCTCTCTCTCCTCTTCCCTCTCCTCTCCCCTCTCTCTCCCCTCTATCTCTCCTCTCTCCATTGCTCCCTTGTCACTCCCTCTCTCTCTCCACATTTCTCCCTCTATGTCTCTCTTCTTCCTTCCCTCTCTCTCCCCCTCTAACTTCATCTCTCTCTCCTCTCTCTTAGTCCTCTCTCTCCCTTTGTCTCTCACCTCCCTTGCCTCCCCATCACTCCCTCTTTCTCCCCCCTCGATCTTTGTGCCTCCCTCTCTCTCTCTCTTTCCCTTCTCTCCCTATATTTATCCCCACCTATTCTCTCTTTCGCCTCCTCTCTTCTCTCTCTCTCTCTATCCATCTATCCCTTGTCACTCCCTCTCTCTCCACATGTATCTCCCTATGCCTTAGTTATTTCCTCCCTCTCTCTCCACCTCTATCTCGCTATGCCTTAGTTCTTTGCTCCCTCTCTCTCCCCCTCCAACTCCATATCTCTCCCCCCCACTCTCTTCTTCTCTCTCTCCCCTCTCTCTCTTCCTACCTCCTTCTCTTTGCCTCCCCCCATCATTCTCTCACTCTCTCTTTCTCTCTCTCTCTCTCTCTCTCCTCTCTTCTCTCTCTCTCTCTCTCTCCCCCTCCTCTTGTCACTATCTTCCCTCCCCTGTCTTCCCTTCACTTTTCTTGCTATCATCAATTGGATCCTTAGTTAAGATAGATCTATGTTGGTTCTTACTAATATTTGTATTATATAAATTTCACATCTTTAAATACAAAAAGTATTTATCATTTTTTATTTTATTAAAACCTTAATTTAATTTATATGGGAATAATTTTAGTAGTCATGAGATAATAGAGGGTTTATATATATTTGAAAACTAATTACAACCCTTTTCCTATTAGCTTCAAATAAAAAATGTTATAAAATTGAATTAAATTAAAATATTTTTATTGTGAAATAAGTTATGGTTTTTGGGCATGTGGTATTGATAAGGCATGATATTGGCCCATAGTATTGTAACAAATCCTATTTACAAGTTAATAATATCCATGGCAAAGTGGGGGTGAATATCGATGGTTAAGAATCTTGTCATATTATTATAAAATATCTAGATTGTGAAATAAGATACGATTTTTTGACATGTGGTATTGATAAGCCATGGTATTAGCTCATGCTATTGTAACAAAGCCTATTCACAAGTTCATAATATCAATGACAAAGTGGGGGTGAATATCCATGATTAAGAATCATGTCATATTCTTATAAAATATTTTGATTTTCAAAATAAGTTATGTTTTTTGGGCATGTGATATTGATAAGCCATGATATTGGCCCATGGTATTGTAACAAATTCTATTTCCAAGTTAATAATATCCATGATAAAGTGAGAATGAATATCCATGGTTAAGAATATTTTCATATTGTTATAAAATATTTTGATTGTGAAATAAGTTATGTTTTTAGAGCATGTGCTATTGATAAGCCATAGTATTGGCCCACAGTATTATAACAAAACCATTTTTTTACAAGTTAATAATATCCACTGTAAAAGTGGTGGGTGAATATCCATGGTTAAGAATCTTTTCATATTGTTATAAAATATTTTCGTTGTGAAATAAGTTATGGTTTTTGGGATTGAGGTATTGAAAAGCCGTGGTATTGGCTCATGGTATTGTAACAAAACCTATTCACAAGTTAATAACAAAATCAAAATATAACAAATTGAATTTATTATTTTTATTATTAATTGAGCCAACATTTAGATTTTTACACTCATCCCCATACTTTTGAATTTTATTATTATTATTACTATTATTCTTTAACTAAGCCCATATTTAGAATTGTTTACATACTTACACCTACACATCTACTCTATACTCTATAAATATTGTATTTATTGTTTTTTAAGGAGGGAAATTTCAACAATTTTTCAAAAAAATTAAGCCTTAATTTTGATGTAACAAAGCCCTCCTAATTCCAATCTTCATTTACTTTCTAAAACAAGTAGTATATTTTCACTTTTCATAGGGCAGAGAGAAAACTAGTAGATATTTTCACTTTTCACAGGGCGGGAGGGAAAATAAAATCGAAGAGAGTTGTGAATTAAACTTTCACTTTTCATAAGGCGAAGGGAGGGAAAACTAGTAGCATATTTTCACTTTTCACAGGCCGGAGAGAAAACTAGATTGAAGAGAGTTGTGAATTAAGGTTTTACCACTAGCAGATTGATATAAAACCCCACCATTATATCTTCAATCCATTAATGGCACCCATGTATGTTTCATTTCTAACCTCGTTGCATTTACACCCCACTTTTAGTATTCTTCCACACAGGGAGGAGTACACACATCTCAGATCCGTGGTTCAAAATTCACTATTTTTTTCATCCTTTCTTTTAAGTTTACGAGTAGCATATTTTCACTTTTCACAAGGCACGAGGGAAAACGAGATTGAAGAGAGTTGTGAATTAAGGTTTTACCAGTATCTTTTTCATCCTTGATTTTAAGTTTATGAGTAGCATATTTTCACTTTTCACAGGGCCAGAGGGAAACTGAGATTGAAGAGAGTTATGAATTAAGGTTTTACTAGTATCAAACTACTATCGAACCTCACCATTGGATATTCAATCCATTAATGGCGCCCAGGTATGTTTCATTTCTTACCTCGCTGCATTTCCACCCCAGTTTTAGTCTTCTTTGACACTGGTTCAAAATTCACTATTTTTTCCATCCTTTCTTTCAAGCTTAAGAGCAGCATATTTTAACTTTTCACTATTTTTTCATCCTTTCTTTCAAGTTTAAGAGTAGCATATTTTCACTTTTCACAGGGTGGGAGGGAAAACGAGATTGGGGAATGTTGTGAATGAAGGTTTTACCAGTAGTAGACTGATATCGAACCCCACCATTGGATCTTCAATCCATTAATGGCACCCAAGTATGTTTCATTTCTACCCTCGCTGCATTTCCACCCCACTTTTACTCTTCTTCCACACAGGGAGGAGTACACACACCTCAAATCCCCCACCATTGGATCTTCAATCGATTAATGGCGCCCAGGTACGTTTCATTTCTAACCTCGTTGAATTTACACCCCACTTTTATTCTTCTTCCACACAAGGAGGAGTGAACACACCTCAGATCTCTGGTTCAAAATTCACTATTTCTTTCATCCTTGCTTTTAAGTTTACAAGTAGCATATTTTCACTTTTCACAAGGTGGGAGGGAAAATGAGATTGAAGAGAGTTGTGAGTTAAGGTTTTACCTCTTCAATCCATTAATGGTGCCTATAAATGTTTCATTTCTAACCTCGCTGCATTTCCACCCCACTTTTAGTCTTCTTCCACACAAGCAGGATTGGTTCAAAATTCGCTATTTTTTTCATCCTTTTGTTTAAGTTTACGAGCAGCATATTTTCACCTTTCACAAGGAGGGAGGGAAAATGAGGGAACATACGTAAAAGCATATGTATTTTTCCTTCTTTTATGGTTTGTCTCTATGGAGTTGATTTTACTGGGTGTACATTGTATCCATCTCAAAATTTCTCTTCAGGAAATCCTATTTTTATTCTTTCCAACAAAACTCTCTAGGGAATTGTTGAGCACCAGAAAAGGTATGTAATTGCCACTTATTTCTTTATCTTTTCCCTTAATTCATAACTTCTTTACATTCTAAGATGGCCATATGATAAAGGATTATGATAAAGTTAAGGGGATTTGTGATTGATGTAAAATGATTAATTATTGTCTTTTTATATGCAGAAAGTGAAGGAAATGAAAAATCGCCTTGCCGGAGGAAAAGACAAGGCAAAGCTAACTGTTGTCCCTTTGATAGGGAACCGCATCCAAACAAGGAAATCGAGATCAAAGCACATGGGCCAGGAAAAGGAAGAAGAAATGCAGTATCAGTACAAGAGGATGAAAAGATAACTAATGGTTAAAGATATGGTGAATCCCTCAGGATCCTTTGATCTTAAGGGATCGCTACCTCAAGGCTATATGTATTTTTGGTATTTCTACCTGGCCATTATAAAAAGGGATAGTGCTACTAGCCTAGGGGACAGATTATTGTTTATTTATAGAATTTTCTATTGCAATCTGAACTTTGATCATTGAATCTCTTTAAAGAGTGATCACTGTAACTCTGTTTTTATGATTAATACATAAACTTTGCTATTGTTTTGTTATCTGACTCTAGAGTAACTGCAGTAGTGCGTCCTTGGTGGCTAAGGACCCAACCCTAGCGGATCACTTGCTTTCTATATCATTACTTTCTTATTATAGTTGTGTGTGGTTTGATTTCCTTTACTTGCTTTATTTAGTAATCTTTCATTCCTAAACATTTTGTTGACTTGCTCTATTATGTTGAATTAGTAATTGAATAGTAAGATTATTAATTGCAACTTAAAATGTTATGCTAAAATAATATCGCATTCTTTGATTCGGACATTGTTGTTCATTTACAGATTGAAATTATTGTTCATTTACAGATTGACATTACGGTTCATTTGCAGATTGACATTACTGTTCATTTAGCTACGGTTCACCTATAATTGTGATTGTTGTTCATTCGATTATTGTTCCATTACAACTATAATTGTTTTTCCTTTATAATTGTGGTTAATGCCTATTACGCTACAACAAGATTACTAATTCAATCGTTCTAGATTCATTGTGTGTTTACATTTGATTAAGTTTGTTGTTCAATATTTTGTAGACTTACTTAGGTTTGTTGTTCCTTTCTTAGTTGCTATTCAATTCATTTATTAGTTAAAGATTGTTGTTCCATTCCTTTCGATTAACATTGCTGCTTAATTCATTCTGGTAGATTAAGCTTTGTTGTCTAATATTTTCAATAGATTAGTTGTTGTTCCAATTCTGTTAATTGAATTGTTATTTCCAGCATTTTCTTTGGTGTGAACGGAAAGATCCACAACTATAGCAAATACTGACTACTATTGTCTAGTTCCCAGATTGGATATCTTATTTTTTATTGATTCTCATTTGCATCAATTTACAAAGGAAAGAGTTATCATTACTGCGTCCTTGACTGATGATTGCTATAGTTTCTTGATTTAGTTCCAAAGCATTTAAGTTTCTTTCCATTACATTCATATTTGTTTCTAGCATTTGTTTACTTTTGTAAAACACTATACTGCTAGCATTACTCTCGAGCAAGTGACCACCTCAAACTAAGTACACTCCTGAGATAAAAAAGTGTACCTGGATTGATAATTAATGTAGGGTAAATAGAGGTTAAAGAGACCCTTTTTACTGCTCAACATTTTGGCACCATTGTCGGGGAAGAGTGTAGCCATTTGTTTCTTTTGAAGAGAGAGTAGTGTAACTACTTGCTAGGAGGGAGTTGGTTTTTAAAAACAGAAGGTAAGAACCTACGTACGGAGCATGTAACAAACCTACTCCCCTACCTTCTTTCCTACATATTTTTTATTATTTTGGGTGGAAATAAGTAGTTGATTTGTGTGCATGACTAAGCATAAAAATCCTGAAAAGAATCTTAAATCACTACCCAAGCCTAATAAAGCTAAGGGGTCGGTGACCCTTGGCTGATCGACCTTTATAGACGAAATCCTTAAAAAAGTAGAATCTCAACCTTCAGTAGGACCTAGAAAAGTTGCTTCTAGACAACCTACTAGTTCTGTTCGAGCCATAGAATCACCATCTATAGCCTTTGCTGAGGTACACAGCCAAATAGAGGAGCAAGATTTTCAAGAAATTGAGAATTCTAGCCCAAAATCATTATAAGAAGGGAACCTTAGTAATCTCTGTGAAGGAAGAGGAGAAATAGGGGAAACTGAAGAACCAAGATCTCCTGTTGGAATAATTCAGCCATTAAGTAGACCAGATAAAGGAAGATGTAAAAATCACCCAGAACAAAGCTGAAGAACCTGAAGAGCTAAAATTCCCCCAGACATTAGTTCAGCAAGGAACTCTCATCATCCCAGACAAAGGAAGTGTTGTTAATGCCACCCCTGTTAAGGCCATTCCTGCTCCTTCTAGCCAGCCTAGGAATACCCTCCTAGAAATCCCAGAAGGGCATTGGCACATATTTGACCAAAAGGCCTAGAACCAGCAAACCCCCCAAACCTCCACACTATAATATCCCATTGTAAATACTGCAGTTAATGCACCTATGAAGGCCATTCCTCTCTGACATATCCCTACATTCCATGGCCTAACATCAAACGATCCAGACGCATTCTTGTTTGAATTCGATGTGATGTGCAAAGGGTATGACTATACCACCGATCCCCAAGTTGAATTTATTTCCCTCTACATTAAAAGGGGCTACTTTATGATGGTTTATGGGGTTAGGTGGAGGTGTTATAAACAACTGGGATCAGATGAAAGGTGCTTTCCTGAAAAATATCAGGATTATTGTAGGTCTAGAGAGTTAAAGGATGAAATATTTCGGATGGTAGCTAGACCTAATGAGACACTAGAAGAATATGTTGAACGTTTTCAATATAATCTTCAAAGATCTCCTTATGCATCATTACCCTTACCTGAAAATGTATTAAAAACAACATTAATTAAAGGCATAAAGGAACAATGGATTGAAACAATAAATATTATGGGAAGAGGAGACATCTATCAAGAATATTTTGCTAACATCATTGATTTATGTATCAGGAGTTCACGAGGCAGCACAAGGCTAAAACTAGCAGAAGATGACAAGTTCACAAGGGACAATAAGATCGCTAGAGAAGGGGTAACTCGCAGAAATCAGAAATTTACTGGAGAATTTCAAAATGGATATATTGGGGAATCTGATAATGCAACTCGATATTATGCAAGTAAAATAGAAACAAGCAGAAGCAGAGCAAAATCTGGCAATATTCTGCCCTAGATGTAGAAAGAAACATAGCCACAAAGAGTGCCCACTAGATGCAATTCAAGTCTGCGCTACTTGTACAAAAGACTACTCTACGGAAAACTGCCCCTCACTTCCTGGTCTGAAAGCAGTATACAAAGAAGCAGGCGAATAATCAAAACCGATGTACCTACTTAATCAACGCTGTCAATGGCAGTCACAACCATCAGGTATGTCCCTCGATTCGTCTTCTTCTTTCCAGCCTCCGCAATATCATGCTCAACAATATAATACAATGTTGCAAAATCAACCTCCCTTCTCAAATTAGTTACAACAACCATTTCCTTCATCATCTCCATGGCTGAATCAAACAAGCCAATATAATTGGCCTAATTTTCCCTATGCTCCATCATATTGGCAAAACACTGCATATCAAACACAATGGTCCCCTCCTACTTCATAGAGTCAAGCCTCGCAGACAAACTGGCAAAGACCAATGAATCAGCTAGTAAGAACCATTCCACTCCCTCAACCTACACTACCAGCACTACAACAAAATCCCCAGTCCAACCTAAGACCGCAACTCCCAGCCCAACCCAACCCGAACCCAAATAACAGACCAGTTCAATCTGTTCAAATAATCAAAACACTAGAACTAGAAACCGATCTAAGGGGGTGCAACAACCTTCAATTAAGGTCTGGGTGCATTATAGAAACTGAGGGAGACAAACATGCTCAAGTTGAAAATCAGTTACCCACAGAACAACCATTACAGGAAGAAGATGTGGTCAAACAATAGACTCATGACCAACCAACCACATCTTCTCCCCCATTCCCATAATGATTAATCATACCGCGCCCTATAGAACATCCTGACTTTGATATTCTGGGAGAACTAAAGAATTTGTATATAAAAATTCCACTCCTCCAAGCTATCCAAGATATCCCAATATATGCAAAAACCATCAAAGACCTATGTATAAAAAAACCAAGGAGGAGAATAACAAATAACCCAACAGTCCAAGTAGTTGGCACCCTATCTAATCTATTATTAGGAAGAGAAGCACCTGTCAAATATGATGACCCAGGAAATCCAATAGTGATAGTGCAAATCAATGCAAAAACCTTTTCAAATGCCTTAGTTGGTTTAGGGGCTACAATTAATGTTTTAACAACCACTACTTGTCAAAAACTGGGCATTACATAAGTAGAACCAACCTCCACCTTATTAGAACTGGCTGACCAATCAGTGGTTAGGCCAGAAGGTACACTACATGATGTCATGGTATCCATTGATTCCTGGGAATATCCTGCCGACTTTTTGATACTAAACCCTAAAAACCGACTCGATGGACACCCGCTAATTTTAGGCAGACCTTGGTTTGCGACTACTAATGCTTACATTCGTTGCTGACAAGGCAGTATGACCATAACTAGAGGGAGTAATATCAAGAATCTAGCTCTATACCCTCCAGCCTAGCCAAGTGCAACAATAATAAAAACTAACAAACATCCTGTATCATACCTCACAGAAAACATTAGGTCCCCATTAACCATAGAACATGCCCTGATTTTAAAGATCAAACAGAGGATGATGTTATTAATAACTTAATTAACCAAGTTGAACCTAGATCCCATGTACAATGTCACATGATAGAGGCAACATTTGACAATGAACTAGAAGAAGATCCTCTCAAAGACACTCATGATCAAAAAATACCCACTACCTCTGTTTCAAATAGCAAAACTATAGAGATTGAGCCAGGAAAAACCTTGAACATCAATAATAACCTGACTCTTGAACAAGAATAAAAGTTGGTCCAACTACTGAGAAAATATAAGGAAGCTTTTGCATGGGATTATCCAGACATGAAGGGAATCGATCCCAAGCTGTGTATGCATCACATTTATATTGTAAAACATGTGAGACCCGTTCGCCAACCCCAACGGAGACTCAACCCTCACTTGAAAGACATTGATAAAGATGAATTACAAAAACTTTTGGATGTAAACTTTATTTATCCAATATTCGATAGCAAGTGGGTATCTTTGCTAGTAGTGGCACCAAAGAAGAATGGAAAGTGGAGGATTTGTGTAGATTATAGAGAATTAAACAAAGCAACCCAAAAAGACCACTTTCCCCTTCCATTCATTGATCAGGTATTAGATACATTAGCAGGAAAGAAATTCTTTTTTCTTGGATGGCTTCAGTGGATACAATTAGATTTAGATTGCCCCTAAAGACTAGGACAAAACTAGTATTACCTGTCCCTGGGGAATGTTTTCCTACAAAATCCTACCCTTTGGCCTATGCAATGCCCTTGCCACATTTCAAAGGGCCGTCCTCAGCATCTTTTTTGATTTAATAAATGAACGGCTCGAAGTATATATGGATGATTTCACACCATACGGAGATGATTTTGACCCAGCACTAGACACATTGGGAAAGGTGTTGCAACGATGTATCGCCACCAGGCTCTGCTTGAGCCATGAAAAGTGCTATATGATGATGACTGAAAGACTCAATCTAGGTCATCATATCTCAGTGGCTAGAATACTGATCTGAATTTGAAACTACTTGTAAATGGTTGGCAAGGTATTCAATTCAGTAATAAACATGTTTAAAAGATGCCCATGTCTTGCAGTAAAGAAAAAAATGAAATTTTTAGCTATTCATGATCCATTTAAGCATAGAAAAATTATTTCCTTTTACTGTTTAACACATTAAAATGAATTTTTTCTGCAAAATAAATCAACCACAGATGCAAAAGAAGTTGATAAAGCAGTTCACCCCTCCTGGGCTATGTCTGTTGGGTCCAAGGCTCCCAAATGGGCTTGTCCTCGTTTTAATTAAATGCTCAAAATGAATATACAGCTGAATAGAAGTCTATAAAGGTGGAATAGACTATAAAAACGGATTCAGAACACTTGAATCCTTCAGGATTGACTACTGGTTCACCTCCAATGGATACCTGCAACCCTATACAGTTCTCACAATACTAGGCCCTAGTGGTTCCTAGAACTTCCATGGCTCCAAAACCTCTACAAATGACCTCATATGGCTGTAAAACCCCTGCCAATGGCTTCAAAAGGTTGAAAATACCCAAAAAAAAAAAAAAATCGTCCAAAATGGACTTTCCTAGCCAAAGTTATGGCTCATTAAAGTTTCTCCAGTCTGCCCCTAGAAAAACTCCAATTAAAACTGGGTAACTGCCAGATAACCCCGCTAAATTTGGCAATTCCGCCATTATTGGAGCGCTTTGCCATTTATGCCGCCATACTGACCATGACTGTAAATACAAACTGCATGTGACCGAATTTAAGGGGCGGTGGTTAGGTGCCTCAGAGTTTGCACCAAGCCCTTAGCTGTATGGTTAATGACACTGCGTGTTAACTAACCGTTTAACCCACATGTGAACTCGTTCAGCCTTAAATGCTGCTGGTTGGAATATTGCCGACAATTTGAACGGAGCCCATGGTTCCGGGCAGGAGGTCACGTGTATGGGGGTTTGGCCCTCAGGGGCTGGCCCCCTTCATTTCCCGCCCAAACGAAAGTTTAAACTTCATAAGACTTTTCTCCATGCCCATTAACAAGTATTGCCACATGGTGCAATGGTAAGGCGTGGCACTTGTATGCGGGAGGTCGTGTGTTCGATCCTCCATACACCCAACCAAAATTTTAAATAACCCACATACTCTTGCTGATGTCACTCTGGGCCACGTCGCAACTTCTGAGCTTGTCACATGGAAGCTTCTGATTCACCTGCCCAAAAAGAATATTCCATGAATATTCTATGGAATATTCTGTGGAATATTCTTTTTTTAATTTTTTTTGAAAATTCAAAAATTAAGGGTTATTTGGCGATTTTGTTTTTGTCATAACTTTCTCATACGGTGATCGTTTTTCGAACCATTTGCGGCACTGGAATCAGGAGGACAAGCTCTATCCGGTCATTCAGGTTTGAGATAGTTCTGAGAACTTTCATTTTTGAGCATTTTACAACACTTGGGACATGAGCCCTTGACCAAATACAGGTAGATCCGGCCAAAATTCAAATAATTTTGTTGATACCTGTTGGACACCTAATCCTAAATGGGTTAGTGTGGAAGTCAAATGGACAAAAGCAATCCAAGAGACCTTGGGATGTGAATCCCAACAGTCACATAATGTACTATAAATGTAAATATCTTGTTAATAAAATTGTACTGCATGATTTATCTTTCCCATCTCTCTCGCTCCCCATGTGTGTTTAACATGGTATCAGAGCAGGCGTATTCCTGCCCTGCATAATTAATTTGAGCCATTTGTTTATGGCCTTTCTGTGCAGTTTATTTCTGCCATATTCACTTGAACGTTTCTCTGCCTCACTGCCCATGAACGTTCTTGAAAGAAGTGTTGTCCATTATTCTCTGTGCATTATTCCCTAACTAGCGCTGTCCAAGCTGTTCTGACCATTGCCTCTGTCCTGACATAATGCTTCTGTCCTTCCAGCGCTGCACTGCCCTTGAATTCCAGGAAGAGGGGATCCGAGCTTACACTGAATTTACTCTATACTACCTGACCAACCTAATCCCCCATGCCACCTGGGTCTCAACATGCACAACGACGGAGCCTTACTCGTGGCTCGTTTATGCATTTCATGGTATCGGAGCACCTCCTGTTTCTTTCTGCTCGACCCTATTCTACGGAGGCTCACAATATCCCCAAACCTCAGTTTTGCAAATGATACATCTCGGTGCTCCTCACAGCTTAAGTGGAACCATCGCCACTCCACCACTCTCACTGCTGACGACGCCCAATTCTTTCCCAATTCGTTTGCAATTCTAGAATCATCTTTCTCTGATACAGCTGTTTTCCACACAGAAAAAATTGCGACCCAGGAGCCATTGACGCTGTTAAGAGCGGCTGCTTTGGTGGTGCCAGCCTTGTGAAAGGCGGGGATGAGTTGTGTAGTCACATCCCAATTTCCTGTGATATGACTACTGTCCTGTGTATCTCATGTGCCCAAAACTTGTATTCATTTATATTCATCTCAGAATTCAATTAAGCTAGCACGCATGCACACAAGCCTTCAGAACCTAGTGGTGGCCTTTATTCACTTTTTTCCACAGCTGAACGAGAGCGAGACAGACTGTAACTCCTACTATGACTTCTAGGACTTCCACTCTGGACCTTGTGCTTAGGTGTCATGGATCTCGACCTGGATTTGTTTCTGAGCATTGGTTTTGACCGTCGCCTTTGAATTGAACCAGATCGTGACCTGCTCCTCAGAGGTTTGCTGTGGACTTTTCTTCGACTGGCATTTGGGCTTCGACTTGGTGACCGAGTGCGGCTACGACTACGAGAAAAAATGTGGCTATGGCTCCTTGACATGCTTCCTTTGGAGCCATATTCCTTTACATGTATATATGACCGAGAAAATGGATTCTTGAATTCTATGCCATCAAGTTTCCTAATAGCATATTTCATGTCATCATAATTAGGGTTGAATTCACAATAGGTTGCAGAAGACTGAAAGTCGAGTTAATGAATGCTGGAAGGGCGGTTTTAAAGGAACTCAACAGCGTGGAAGATCTGTCTGGAATGAAATTCGATTGTCAGACTTTTAAATTTGCATAATTGAAAACGATTTCCTTGTTTCATTAAGAAGAACAGTTCTTGTTGACGTTGAAGTAACTGTGTTTATAAAGTTGTAGGTGGAAAAGCAGTGGAATGTTGTGATCAGTTTACAAGTGATAGGTTCTGCATGCAATAGGACGATGTGTGCAACGAAACCTGGAAGGCGCTAAGCTTATTGTAAAATTCAGATGTACTAGAACTAACTCCAGCATTCTGAATGCTTTCTATAAGGTGACGAAAATCATTAAATTGACTTTCTTCTTGAGCATGCTCATTGACAAATGAAACACCCTTCTTAACCTTTTGATCAACAGCTGGGAAAAAAACTTTGTTCTCTGCAATACTATGAAAAATGCAAACTTCTGCAAGGAACTATAAACGGTCATTAAATGAGGACAAATTCGAAAAATCTCCTGAAAACTATATTTGTCGTGCCTCCTCTGCAATTGCCTTTCTGATTGCATTATGCCAGTGTATTGGAAACATAACCATAGCATCAGCGTGATTATCGACATGATTATTTGTCGCTACATGTGACCTCTTGCACATCATCTTACAACAATCATGTCTATTGGAACTTTGACCACTCTGGCCCACTGTTGTAGCAGCCTTTGAAGATAGAAATCCTTCCAGAGAGCCTATTACTTGTTTATTCTCATCTCTAAAAGCATCTTCCATATCAGATGAGATGCACTTTTCTTTCAGCCAGGTAAATACAACCTGTTGAAGCAAATTTTCTTTTGGCACTATTTCATGCATACACTGGATATGAAGTGATTTCAAAAGGGAAAGGGAGCACATCAAAGTTTGGGTTTTCATACTTTCCAAGTACTGAATTGAGTGCGTTAAAGTAAAAGGTGCATGATTTGGTTCTATGAATTGAATGATGAGTATGAAAGTCTATACTCATGGATTGGAAATGAACTTTTGTATAAAGTTATGTTTTAAGATTTGTGATTTGGGTTTTATAAAAGCCCTATGAAATAGGAATAAGTTCTGATGAAAGTATGTGAGTTAATCATGGAAGTATGGTGAAAGTTTGGGATGATGTGTATAATCTCATGTGAATATTGGCATGGTTTAGGAAGCATTTGAGTATTGTTTTTTGCCTGAAGGTGAGTGGATCGAGATTGATAATATTGAATGATTTTGAACATATATTGGAAAGCTTCCGTAGTTTGAAATGGGAAAGTGTGAATTGGCCAGTGATTGAAGTTTCTTGATTCGGTAAATGCTGGGATGCATTCTTCTATTTTTTAGATATTAATAATCCTGGGTATTGCAGGCCTAGACCTACGTCACTTTTCCTCATTGTTTCACTATTTTTGAGGATTAAAAATGGCTCCAATTAGTGCAATATTAAAGTTAGTGGACAATCTAATACTCTATACTATGAATAATACAGTCAAAATCAGCAAGGATTTTCTCTCAGAAATTCAGATATGTCTACAAAATGCATAGGAAAAGATTGATTTTTTGCAGCTTGAATCACAGCTACAGCAAGAAGAGCTACATCAAAATAGACACCATTCTGAACATGTTTTTGTTGAGAACATTGAGACACCCACCCATCATCAGAATGTCAATAATGTTACCGTTCATTCAAATAAAGCAGCAGTTGTACATGCAGATGCAGAAACTCAATCTACACTTCCCAAGCCCATCATCAGACCTTGGGAACAGCTTGTCCACAACAAGTATAGAGCTGGTCTTGGATATGATAAGGACTTGTCCTTTCATATTCCAGACTATGCCAATCCCATTCAGTTTCAGAGTGTTGGATTCATTCATGACAGTTCACCTGCTCCTCATGACAGTTCAGCTTCAGCTGTTCCAGACTCTGCCCCTCTTCCACAGCAACAACAACCGCAACAGATCGTGAAATGCCAACACTATGATCGAGTTGGCCATTTGAAATATCACTATTTTGATCTTCATCCATGTAAGCACTGTCATAAAACTAGCCATTCTTCACACAGATGCTTCAACAACGCCAGGACGATGTGTGCTAGCTTAATTGAATGCGTGCAAGAGGATGATGTGTGCAACGAAACCTGGAAGGCGCTAAGCTTATTGTAAAATTCAGATGTACTAGAACTAACTCCAACATTCTAAATGCTTTCTATAAGGTGACGAAAATCATTAAATTGACTTTCTTCTTGAGCATGCTCATTGACAAATGAAACACCCTTCTTAATCTTCTGATCAAGAGCTGGGAAAACAACTTTGTCCTCTGCAATACTATGAAAAATGCAAACTTCTGCAAGGAACTGTAAATGGTCATTAAATGAGGACAAATTCGAAAAATCTCATGAAAACTGTATTTGTCGTGCCTCCTCTGCAATTTCCTTTCTGATTGCGTTATGCCAGTGTATTGGAAACATAACCACATCATCAGCATGATTATCAACATGATTATTTGTCGCTACATGTGACCTCTTGCACATCATCTTACAACAATCTTTTCTACTGGAACTTTGTCCACTCTGGCCCACTGTTGTAGCAGCCTTTGAAGATAGAAATCCTTCCGGAGAACCTATTACTTGTTTATTCTCATCTCTAAAAGCATCTTCCATATCAGATGAGATTCACTTTTCTTTCAGCCAGGTAAATACAACCTGTTGAAGCAGCTTTTCTTTTGGCACTATTTCATGCATACACTGGATATGAAGTGATTTCAAAAGGGAAAGGGCACACATCAAAGTTTGGGTTTTCATACTTTCCAAGTACTGAATTGAGTGTGTTAAAGTAAAAGGTGCATGATTTAGTTCTATGAATTGAATGATGAGTATGAAAGTCTATACTCATGGATTGGAAATGAACTTTTGTATAAAGTTATGTTTTAAGATTTGTGATTTGGGTTTTATAAAAGCCCTATGAAATAGGAATAAGTTATGATGA